>JALIZH010022001.1:0-36609 GCA_030522465.1 Rhipicephalus appendiculatus | reverse complement strand
TACCACAACTACGAGGCCTGCCGTCGATTGTTGCTCAAGCAGAGAGGAAACGCCCCTTGATGGAGCAGCAACTGTGAACTTTGATTATGAGGGCGCTGGCTATTTCGGCAGACATCAGCGGACGGCTCGTTTACCCCCTTCTACGTGTTATGCTCTCAAGGCGAAGCGACTATGTGAAAAGCGCTTGTCTCCCTGGAACGGCCGTGTTCGGTCACACCAGCGTTTTGCAGAGGGGCGCGAGACAGAATCCTGAATAGTTATATCTGTCCGCCTTACTTCGTATAACATTGCAATTTCTTGATACCCCATTCATTGCGTCTGCCTTCCGGTGAAACGGTGACTTTTGATAGAAAATGTGAGCTTTTTTCATTATTTGGGCGCATCACAAATTATAAGTCCAGATGAGGAGACGCTCTTTCAGGAGGCTGCTGCTGTGACAGTATCATTTTATGAAGCGTTTACATACAAGATCCTTTAGACAAATCTTCTATACAGCAAGTACTGCTTCCCGCCTTAGGCGATAGTACTTCCTGTTTTTTTTTTATTTCGAGAGTTTGCCCAACGGCATACATAGTTAAATATACAAATAGAGGCCGGTTTCCGCTATGTACATCAACAGTTCTCTATGGTGGGGCCCATAGAGCCACAAATCATAATCTGGTGGTCTCGTCGGATGGAGGCCCACTGTTGTCAGGTAGCGCCGTCGTATCTGGTTCAGGCCAGGGCATGTCCACAACAGGTGCTTGATTGTAACCGCGGACGCTTCAGTGGCACAGAATGGGCAAGTATCCCCAAATGGTCCATGCAGATGTTGTGGCCAGGCATATGTGACCGACGGAGTAAGTGCCGCCCCCACACGAAGTCTCCGCAACACCACCTCCTCCTGGCGGGTAAGCCCGCCTGGGAGGTTTGAACCACACGGTGGAATTAAATCTCGTGTGGTGCGGCGGAGAATCTCCTTGCGGTGGAGGAAATCACCCCCGAGGATCACTCGGGAAATGCGCTTCTTGAGTTCGTGGCAGCTCACTGTGGGTGGCGGTGTCAGCTTGTATGTGAGCAGTAATTGTGTCCCGTGGTATCCAATGTATCCTTATCTGGCCAGGCATCTGTGCAGTTATGCGTTGTATGTCGTCTGCGAAAGTGTGCGCGTTATATACCTTGCTGATGTAGAGTCGGTGCGTATTATAATAAAGGATGACGACGATGTGGAAGCCGCGCTCACCAACTTTGTTGCGTCTCGTATTGCCAGAACTTCAGCACTGACCGATGGAACCGGAGCTCTCAGGCGGTACAAATGATTGGCACACAAGTTTTGGTGCCCCGGCACCACGATTGACGTAACCACCTGCGTGTCCGTGCAGCTCGCATCAGTATACGCTGTTCACAATTTCATCTAGTATACCATATGAACTTCCCGTGATAATGCCGTTTCTATTTATAAGAGCTTGCATTCACTGCCATGGCTTTATTGTCACTGTCATAGCTTTATTGAATATGTTTTTTTTATTCTTACGGTTTTTGTGCCTCTTTGCAGCCTTGTCGCAGCTCCCCTTCTTAAACATTTGCTCCACTTCAGCGCTACCAAGTCATTAATTCCTGTCTGGCAGTTTTCGGTCATATCCGAGCCTTTGCGTTACAATGAATCATGATCTTGATATTCTGTGATTATCGCTAGAGCATTTACAAAAATATCCCAATTTTGATGCCACATTCTCTGTGTTGCTTAGTATTTGGAAGTTTTCTAAAGTACCTGCAGACTAGCCGGCATAATAAGGCTGCTTGGCTATTAGGGGGATTAACGAGCTAGGGCGACTAATACCTGTGTCACACGGGCCTTTTTGAAAGGCCGTCCAGTCGACGGCCACCGAAACGCCACAACTCTATCGACTCCACGGAGTTGTCGCGCTACTACACGGCAGTTTTGAACGGCCGTTGAGTGGTTCAGGCGTTTCTCGCAAAAATTGTGTGGCGCTGCGGATCCATATTTTTGTATTCGTGCTACCTCAAGTTAAATAATATAAGTTCACCTACAAACTCAAATATGTCTGTTTATGTTGTTTAAATATTTCAGTAAATTGTTCACATTCGCAGTTATGAATGCATATTTAGCGTTTAAGTTGTTGAGCAGCGAAACTGTGGCGAGCGATACACAGTGAGACAGCACGCTGAAGACGAGCACGTGGTGGTTGCTGAGAATATGTGCAGTTCGCACATTTCAAGTGGCAAAGATACACTATTAAATAAATCACAACACTCACGTATACTGCTTTCAAAGGGTACTGGTTCGATTCCTTTTTTCTAATCGTGTGCACAAACACACTGTGAACGAAAGGGCACGTACGCGCTGGTTCCGCTTCCGTTGCTCAACGGCCATCGGAGTTTCAACGGAGGTGTGGGGTACTCCGTTGACTCGATAGACTATTGACTCAATGACCTTCGAAACCACCCGTGTGGCAGCTAGTGCTTGACAATTGAGTCAATAGACCATCGGTTCAATGGCCTTCCAAACGCCCCCTGTGACCCGGGTATGAGGCTATGAGAGACGGGATAGTGGAGGGCTACGGATAATTTCGACCACCTGAGCATAGGTCGGCAAAAAAAAGTGGAATTCACTCAGACTCACTCAAGAAATATATCTTGCGCTTTAGACTCACTCGGACTCCGACTCACCAAAATTTTCCTGAGCTGAACTCACTCGGACTCACAGTCACGCAAATTTACGTCAACCAGACTCACTCAGACTCAAGCTCACCAAAATATTATCACCCGGACTCCCTCACAATCAGACTCACAACTTAATCTGAGTCTGAGTGAGTCCGAGTGAGTCGACTCATGAGTGTGTTCGCCGACCTATGCACCTGAGGGTGCTTTCACGAAAACTGAAATCGCACAGTACACGGGCCTCCAGTATTTCACCTCCATCGAAATGCAACCGCCGCGGCCAGGACAGAACCCGCGTCTTTCTGGTAAGCAGCTGAACAGAGTGATTACCGGGACACCGCGGTGGCAATAAGGGCTACAGAATGAAAAGTCCTAGCGTCCATGAGCAGCTAATTACACAATACTTTTGATAATTTCTACGAGAAAATACAGTTCCTTGAAGAACCTTTGGCTTTCTATATGAGTTGTTCATTTCTCCAGAACCTCAATTTTAACCAGTCTTCAAAAAATGCTGCTACTGTACTTGCAGCTATTTAAAGAATAAACATATCTTTTTTTATCTTGTAATAAATTACAGGCTTTAAGGACTACCTTTTTGACAAAAGTGGATGCTTTTCCGAACGTTAATGTGCTTTCAAGCAATACAAACACTCAAAATAAAATTGAAGGACACTTTGTACATTCCAAAGTGTGTTCGGCGAAACCGTGTGGCCATTCCACTGACGGAAAGACGGACGGAAAGACCGACGGACGGACGGACAGACGGACGGACGGACATCCAAACGGACGGACGGACGGGCATCCGGACGGACGGACATCCGGACGGACGGACGGACGGACGGACATCCGGACAGACGGACGGACATCCAAACGGATGGACGGACGGACGGACAGACGGACATCCGGGACATCCGGACGGACAGACGGACGGACGGACGGACAGACAGACGGACGGACGGACGGACATCCGGATGGACGGACGGACAGACGGACATCCGGACGGATGGACAGACGGACATCCAAATGGACGGACGGACGGACATCCGGACGGACGGACATCCGGACGGACGGACGGACGGACAGACGGACATCCGGACGGACGGACGGACGGACGGACAGACGGACATCCGGACGGACGGACGGACACCGGACGGACGGGCGGACGGACATCCGGACATCCAGACGGACGGACGGACATCCGGACGGACGGACGGACATCCAAACGGGCGGACGGACGGACATCCGGACGGACGGACGGACCGACACCGGACGGACAGACGGACATCCGGACGGACGGACGGACAGACGGACATCCGGACGGACACCGGACGGACAGACGGACGGACGGACGGACAGACGGACATCCGGACGGACGGGCATCCGCACGGACGGACGGACAGACGGACATCCGGACGGACGGGCGCCGGACGGACGGACACCGGACGGACGGACACCGGACGGACGTGAGCATGAGACATTAAAGGCTTTCGCCTTAAAATTCTGCTAGGTGTAAGGCAGTAAACGTTTGGTCTTGCGCTTCGTGCCAGCGACTAACCTTCTGTTAGAGAGGAAATAACATACCATGGTTAGAAGCAGAAGCTTTAATGCGAGAGCGTTAAAGAGCTCGTCTTGGAGACATAGGCATGTCTACCAGGGGAGAGGGCAAGGGGGGCGCCAGTACCCCCACCGAGTAAAGTTAGGGGGCGGAGCCTCCCCCAGTTTCGACAGTGGTTACTGTCGGCTGAACGCTGGGAAACCGACAAGTGAGGCGAAAGCTTCCTTCAACACAGAAATCACGTAATCATATAATAAAATTTATGCTACACTGACGACGATGAAGTGTGCCTCCATGCACTGCGATTTGTTTACCGGGTGACAGTTTTTGACGATTTTTCATGTTTCTCGCGTAGTCATCGCTATTTTATTTGGCTACGCTGGAAGTAGACTCGCCTGCGCACCCTCCAGGCATGCCACCGCCGTCGGCAGGCCCTCGAGGAAACGGAACAGTGAACTCAGCGACGCTGACAGTGAGTCTACCGAACTGTATTCGGCAGGCAGTGACGATTGCGACGATGACTTCACGCCTGATTACAGTCGTAAACAAAAACGAAGATCTCTGGGTGCTTCACCACCTTCTACCGCATCTACTGTGAAGCCGAAGATAGCTTCAACGAACTACACTGTCTTATTTGTGCCAATTACTTCATCGGGCAATCTGAGGCACCTGAATCGGCAGACCATCTCGAGAAAACTCGAGTCTCTGGCGCCGAACGAGATCAAGGATGTTCGAGTCAACCCCCGCAAGAACGTCTTGGCCATCGACGTCATACACCAGGCATCTCTGCTTGCTCTAACCAGGATCACAGACTTCGACGGCATCAAGGTTAGACCTCACATTCCACTTAACAATGACATGGTGCTAGGAGTGATTTACGATGTCGACATCTCCATTCCTTCTGGCGACCTTCCTATGCTGATCAAGGAAGTTAGTGACCATAGCAACATCGTCCATGTCTCACGGCTGGGCAACTCGCGTTGCGTAAAGATCGTCTTCAAAGGTGACACATTGCCACCCCACGTGAAGGTAGGCCACTTTCGTCACGTGGTCCGTCCATTTACACCAAGACGACTCCAGTGCCACAAATGTCAAAAAATGGGCCATGTGAGCGGAGTATGCAGGAACGTGGTGATTTGCCCCCGCTGTGCAGAGCCACACAATGCGGAATCCTGCCGCGCAACCGCCCTGAAATGTCCCAACTGCCATGGATCACACGAAGCGTCATCAAAATACTAATAATAATATCTGGGGTTTAACGTCCCAAAACCACGATATGATTATGAGAGACGCCGTAGTGGAGGTCTCCGGAAATTTGGACCATCTGGTGTTCTTTAACGTGCACCTCATCAAAAGACTGTCCATTAGTGAAAAAGAATGGAGTGTCTTGAAACAGATGGTACGGAACGGCTCAACACACAAAAAGGCTACTGATGTTATCAGAAATAAACAGCGACGCTCGCGTCGGCGACGAACGTCTAGGGCTACTGCTGCCCAACCTGGACGGGTAACGCAATCTCCTACTCCGACGGACCACGAGCCTCCCCCTTAAGCGACAGTTTCCGCCAATCACAGTCGGAGAGCCGAAAAGGTGTAGGGGCTTCGAAAGCTGCGGCGGAGGTCACGTGGCCCTCACTGCCATCACTGCGCACTCATAAAGAGCCGGTGCAGAATGCCCCGCAATGTACATCATCGTCCACAGATGGTGTCCATGACGAAAACCGACAAGTCCTCGCTTTGTTGAAGTCTCTCATGACCACGATGCGCACTCTCCTCAACGGCATGACAACTCCATCAGCTGAATGCGCACTGCAAGTTCTGGATTCCTTGGAGCCAGTCCTTGCAAGCCTTTTTTGAACATTTTAGACAACCGCAGAGGAACTGGTCTCGAACACTCGAGACCAGTTGTGACTGTCTAAGTGTGCGGGGTGAACGCTGACATGTGTGCGCGCGCATCACTTGTTCTCTCCTTCCTTCTTGCCTTCTCTCTTCTTTTCATCCCCTTTCCCCCTCCCCCCCGTGTAGGGTAGCAAACCGGGTATAACCTGGTTAACCTCTCTGCCTTTCCTTTGCCTTTCTCTCTCTCTCTTATGCTACACTTGCCGTGTGAAGACTGTCCACCGTGTCTCACGACTACGCATTGTAGGCTTTCTGCGGTGCAGATCGCTTATGCAACGCTCTCGCGCCTTGCGTTCTAGCACTGGAGAGCAGGCTACCGCTGAGCAGGGGCTCCATGACATTAAATCACTCTGTCATGCTTTTATTTTTCTCTGCCTGGCCTTAAATGGAAATCATCAACGAGGAAAATATGCGCAGGAAGAAGCAAACGTTTTATGGACACATCAATCCTCCCCCTGTTTAAGCAAATTCATCGTCTTTCATCGAAAAGGAATAGCATCACCGTTGCTCTCTGTCCAAGCTGCTGTGAGCCCATGAATGTGCAAAAGGGTTGAGTATTTAAAGGCGACAGCGTTAAAGAGCTGGTTTCGCAAAAATTCCCGCGTTGGTGTCGGCGTTGGAGTCGTTGGTTGTGAGCGAAAAATCATTATCTTCTCTGTGACCGGACAATTGAGGAAGCTGCAACAAAATAAATTATAAATATTATCCACTTATGTGCGACTTCGCTGGAAAGACCCAGCCATATAACGTATATACCTACTATATGCTACCTCTTGAACGCCTTCAAAGAATTATCCGCATCCTAATACCTAGTGAAGCACTCACTAGATTATTGTCTTTACTTCAACAACACAGTATATTAACAGCGGGCAGTTTCTGGCCACCTTAACTAGAAATCGTTGTTGAGAAATATAAAAGGCACTCCTTAGCTGGGAATGTGTTCCGGAAATCACTTTTGTACGACTCAATTAAATTAGGTTCGGTTTAATCATTTATTTTGTCACTTGTACGCGCGTACTACACAACCATACTGCTACCACTGGGGCAATTCAGTTTTCAGTACCATACTATTATTACTGAGAAGCGACAAACGACTCCCTTCTAAGAAGCATTTGGAGGGACCCTTTTTCATTCGCGCTTTATGCTTAACTGGTGTACACCTAATCAATATTGCTATAATTGATTGATTTTTCAGTTTCATAAATGCTTACAACTGTAATTACAAAACTTTCAGTGCCTGTTCTGTCCTGTCTGTCTGGGTTTTCGTAAGAAAAAAAATGTTGTTCTTGTGTAAATTTTAAAGCAGGAAAAATCTGCATCAAAAAGTACCTCCGCAGCGTGTTTTAACTAGTGACCTACTCGTGTAAAAAGTGTTATAAAGTGAACATTATCGCTTAAAAGACATAATCTCAGTGCTGTCATTGTTAGCATCTTATCTTGCTAATGCTGTTCAGAGACTTTCAATGACACCTGATGTAGCGTTAAGCGTCGTTATAAAACATACCAAAATGTATTTGTAGCGTGCTTTCACTGTCATAACACAAGGGCATATCTTTCTATTTTGTTATTAAATTTTAGTCAAGCAGACATCGCCATTACGTATTTTCTAAGTAATGATTTTTCACCATCAGGTGGTATTCCAAACCAGAATAGGAACGGCTCAGTTTGCGGATAATTGAGATCAACATTGAGACGCACTTGCTACTTTAATACAATGTGCATGGAAGTGAAGTATTTATTCCGACCAAATAGTCATCGTTTTCAACATCGCAGCATTGAGGGTAGTACTGTTACCTATTTCAGTAGGAACAAGTACTCGCGCATCATTGCTTTGAATTACGATATTTTCTTTGATGAAAACAGGAAAGCTTCGTATGACATACAGTCAAGCGAAACTGCGCCATTTTTATTTTTGTACGAGAGGGGATGATGAAGCGTTGGTCATTATGATTAAACAGATGCGTGGTTGTGACCGAGATTCATGGTCGTGCGTTCATCGCCCAGCATTCTATTCCGTCTGGGAAGACCAAATGGCGACATATATGTTGCTATCAAGGGTAAAATTATGAAAGTTGTATTGCTTTATTCCCATGAACCATAACCTCTTCTTGTTATTTCTGAAAGCAAAAGCAGTACCAGTTACTACAATGACTGAAGTAATAAAAAATGTAAATAATAATCAACAACTTTAGCCAAAAACGCGGATGGTGGGTGATCCCCCCGAGAGATCAAGCATGCCTGTCCAGTAGATATTTTTGTTTTTTGTGGTTTTTTATATTGGTAACATTCAAAGTGCATGGTACCAAAAATTTTTATTTCGAAAAAAAAAAAGACTCTTCCTGTGCAGCAAAAATATTTGAAGGTGGCTGCGCGAGTGTCCTGTTTTTGCTTACCACAATATTTTCTGACATCACGGCCTAATGTAACGCGAACTTTATATGTTGTGTTAAACATTATTTCTGCTGGTTTTAATACGCATCACTGTGAATTACATCCATGCTTTCCTTATGCTGTCCTTGAAAAGGAAAAGTTGCCAAAAATGGCAGACACCGCAGAAATCCAAAAAGTTTTCTAACATTCATGAGCCTCTGCGCGTTTCTTACTTCCCATAGAAACATAGAAAAACGTGTCAAACAAGGCCTCTGTAACTTTTCTGCTAAAGATCGTACACCTACAGAGAGCGCAAAAGAAGAAAGAAAAGTAGTTAAAGGAGCGAGTTTTTTTCAAGAATGCTCGTTTACAGAAAACGAAATTAAAAAAAAACTCTGGTGTCGGCTTTGACGAATATTTTTTATCGAAAGGTGCTTATGTTGGTCAAAACACGGTTTCATTATTATATGTCCTCATTTGCTTTGTTCACAAGATATAACAGGCCAAAATGTCATATGTTGTGTGCGCTCACTTCAGTGCCTTTGATGGCTGTTATCAGCTTGCATTGTGCATAAATCTAGTTTTCATTATTTTACTGCAGAAAAAGTTCGCCCTGGGGATTTCGCTTCGAAAAAAAATGTATGGATTTTTATTTTGTCCCTAGCGTGTGCGGGGGTGGGCTGCTGTCAAAAAAAGAAAGGACAAAGAAGAAAAGGACGAAACAAGCGCTGTCATGTGCCATGTGGGCTATTTTGTCCGTGTAATTATGGGTGCAGTGACGGACTGAAAAGCGTCGTGCATGGCTTAAAATCAAGGATAAAACAAAACCTCCTGCCTACGTACTATGATGAGCAACTTCACAATAATATGAAGTATGATAGATCAGATACCGAACTTTATAGTGGCTATGAAATGACCACTCGGAACGAAATGCTTAGCTGTACGATTCAGTTGGTTATACAGGCGAAGATAAAAGAATTGGCCGTTACACAGGCACGTAATATCAAACGCCGAGGCCATGAGAGTTTAAGGAGTTGTCATGATGCACGTAACGCAGTGTCTCTGAAAATGGTGTTACTATCAACTTAGAGTTCCGAGATATGACGGTGTTGTGCGCTGGTGTTGCAAAAGGGGGATTTTGGTGGTGCAAACCCCTTTCCAACCACCAAATTTTTAGTTGGTAAGCGTATATATGCAAGTTCACATACAAAATGCGTTTGACAGACGTAAAGCCGGGTTGTTCCCCTCTCCCAAAATAAAATCTTAGCTACGTGCCTGTTGTTGTCTGGAGGCGTTCTTTGAAAATAAATGTCTTAGCTGCTTGGAAATGACATATAATTAACGTGGCTTTAGCCATTGAATTTTCAATTTAGGCGGATGGGTGTATCTGAATGAAGTTCGGTCAAGGATGTTTTCAATATTAATTTGTGAGAGCAAGTGCATACGCTCATGTTTAGTAAAGTCGCCTAAGATAAGGAAGAAATAATTGGGGCAATCGGCTGCATCATGTTTTAACTTAGCTCAAATGTAGATAGTAGAAATGTGCATCGCTTTTTTTTACCTGTTCCTGATCATTCTGTTTGTGGCGAGATGTTCAAGAGTAAATTATTTGCCTGAAAGCTCTGAGCTCATTCAATTTGTAAAGGTCTGCAATGCAATGTAAATTCTGGTTTACATCGTAAACATGAACGAAATATTGCTTTTGTGCTGCGAGTTTTCGCTGGACTACCAAGAAAATAATTAGGTGTTTAGTCTACGTGAGAGTGGTTGGGGAAAAGGAGAAGATAAAAAAGGGCGCTATTTTCTGCCTCCCGACGTGGGGGGCACGACTCAGCGCCCAGTCTACGTGATATCGAAAAGGGCACCAGAACGTTCCGATATCTTAACGCTTCCATAGTCTACGTGATATCGAATCTAGGGTAGCGTTAAGATATCGGAACGTTGTGGTGCCCTTTTCTCGCAATATTTTTGCGCTAAATCCGTGAAGGCAAACCTGAAGACATAGAGGGCGTGTAGCGTACTCAGGTGCGTCACACAATAAAAAATTTCAACTACGATTTCAATGTCGCAAATTGCTTAAAATGTGTTAAAATGTAGGTATTCAATGCAGAGTAGAGACCAAACACTGTTGTATTGAGATGGCCAACAACGGTTAATTGTCCATCATTATCACAGCTGGGCTTTAGATTGCTGCTCGCGCTTGCCTCCCTCTGGAGGCTGTGATCTCACCTGCCATAGTACACTAATTCCAATGTGCACCGTAAAATATATAATTGAACAGAGAAGCAATTAGTAAATTGTTAGTGAAGAACAACTAATTAGAATGATATTAAGAGTTCTGAACGTTCACCAGACCTCACAGTCAATTACAGTGAATGTGTACATAGCTAGAGAAGTTGTCCGCTTGGCCGTTCGTGTGCACGTATGTGCCACTGAAATAGGGTGGACTACACTAATCGCCGCTAAATGGTCCGCTAAAAATGAAGAAGAGAACACACAGGGCAGCAAACACCAATTATTATCGTTCACGAAACGGCAAGCGCATGCGTTAAGCCATACAAGATGACGCGTGTTGCTCAAATGGCTACTCAAGATTGGGCACGAAGCGCCAAGCGGAAACGGTAATACAAGACGATGTATGTCGCTGAAACCACACGCTTGCTCCTCAAATGGATAACTTTAAAGCAGCATACGCTAAATTCAAAGGGCCTTTTTGGACGGGCGTTTCGGATTTATTTGCAGGGTGTGCGAGCGCCTATGGATTCAATTTCTGTAACCACTGTGACCTGTGCTCAATAGATTTACGGGTCATCCACTTCCACTGAGTGGAATGGGTCCGAAAAATGTTTTCCTAAAACTTTCTATTTTCCGGGAACACTTCTAGGAGGTTCGCAGTGTTTAAAAAAACAGCTTGTAAATGAGCAGTGCCCTATTCTCATTTGTCGCACCTCGAAGGTCCTATGGAACAACCTTAATTCCTGCAGTGGTAATTAGACAAACGTTTTGCGCTTTCGGAAAAGCTCAGGGTGCAGTTTACTAGACTGTTGACAATACTACAGCCAATGCAGAAGAACTAAGATGAATGAATGAGGTATTACGTGCTGACTCATATAAACATGACATATAATGCTGACAAACGGGTAACAATAGAAATATCACCTTTCAATATCGCCATTTATAATGTAAGTTTATATATATTTAGCCTAGCGTTTAGCAGGAATGAAGGAACCCGTTAGCTGCCATATATTCTGAACTGTACAAGTAAATAACGTTTAAAGCCATCAACGCAATAACAAGTTTGCAGGCTTCTTAAAGCATTGTTGGGACACTAGACTTCGCATTCCCAACTGAATATTGTAACAGAAAGACTGAAGTGTTCACCTTACCTATGCATTTTCTCGTACGCATGTCATAAGCATAAAGCTTTCTTTTCCACTGTCGACATCCAGTGTATACCATTACAGGGTGTGGTCTTCCCCAGTAATCGTAAGTAGATGTAAACCAATATGTGTAACATCCATGTCCATTAGTGAGCCAATAATAGCAATCCTTTGGTTTCGGTGCAGGAGTAACAACTGGAACTAAAATACCAAAAATGTATGAATAGCATATACAACAATGAATTTACTTTATAATTCAAAATATTTCTGATATACAGTGATCTCTGAACTATTTGTGTCAAAGCTGAAGGAATTACATAGCCACCGTTTAAGGGAGGAGGCGACTAAGTTGTAAGCACAACCAGCTAAGGTGGATGTACCTGCATATCACTAGTTGTGTGGCAAATTATAGAAGGAACGGGAAATAGTTCAAAAAGTAAAAACCAGGTTAGCCAATGTCATCAATGTCATACGCATGCACACCTTATATATTGCAACGTCACAATATGAAAAACTGCTGCTTCTATGCAGTGAAAAGTTAGCCATGATAGAGTGCATACACAGAATCACAATGTAGGCTTCATCTCGCAATGCCCATTAGCAGAGCCAGTCTTGTGTCTGGTACACAAAGAGTCCCATCTACTGACTAAGTGGTTCCATTGTTTTAGTTGCTGCGACAGCATGTTCCCTATCTACTGGAATTAACTTATGTTGATTTTGGTTCCAGGAAGCATCATTCAGGAATTCCATTTCGTTGTGCTTACCTGGTGGGCATGAAGTTTCGCAGATGTCTTTTGGTCTGAAAGTTATTTGCATTTTCACGGCAAACAAAATTTTGCTTGCACTCGTTCAATGCCGAATCGTAGCTCCATCGAAAGAGCACTATGGTGCAGTTTTCAACTTCAGGTGTTACACTGCAGGCAGGGTTTCTTGAAGCAGAGGCTGAGTGTGTAAAAAAAGATTGACACAGGTTACAAATTTTGATCGCTAAACGCTTTTCTTTAGCTGATAGTACGACATGGTAATGCCCTCAAAACAGAGGCCGAAGAGGCCTTTTGAGATTGCGTAGTTGACACAGTCTTTATCAAACGTGAGTTTCAACATTAGCATACAATTCTGCTATCTCTGGATGGCAGTGTACTTGCTTACCGTGTTTACTGGCAACGATCCTCGCTTGCCGTGCTTAGTGTTAGTAAAGAAATTATTAGCACGGGCTACCATTTCCCAGTATGCGATAATGTTCGTTAAATGATGGCGATATTCGGGCTTCTTACGGATAACATAGACTAGTCTTCGGTGAAGTAGGACGAATAATGGCTAATATTTGTTAAATATGGCTAAGTTGCTGACTATTCTACCGAATGCTGGCTTAATAGGGGCGAATATTTTCTGGTGTTGCCATATGCGGGGCAACTTTTGGGTACCTGTTAACAAAATTCTGTTAATGCCGCCTATGTGTTGTTATCAAAGCAAAGGAAAAAATGTTTTCATTCAGCCAAAATACAATGATGATCTCGCATACGCACATAAAAAAGTGCCTGACTTTTCTTACTGGTAAACTGAAAACGGTACTACAGAGAGCCTCAGGAAGTTGTAGTCTGTCTCTGTCATCTACTCATAATGATGCACTCATGGGGTGTGCACAAAGTAAATTCAGTTTGTATGTTAAGCACTGTTCAGCGATTTCAGTTTCCCACTTATACAGTTAAAAAACAGTTTTAAATGAATGTGAAGTGAAGTATAACTCGTAGATCTAAGGACATGAGAAATTTCAGAAGTAAGTGAACGTAACCATCCATAGCGACGTTCCGGGAAAAGACAGGCAGCTAAACCCAGGCAGCTCAGGTACGGTTCACACTTCTGCTAAATTCAGTTGATTCCCACGGCAACCCCTACTTCGTTTGCAACAGCGCGCAGTCTGTTACTGATTGTATTAAGAGAAATATTAATCTAATCAAATCACCAGACTCTCCCCAGAGCAATCACAGGCCACAATTGAACAAAATATGAGCGCCTTCTTTCGGTAGCAAACGAGGCGCGCAGATCCTGGCGTCACACCATAGGAAGCCGTGGTAGCTGCGTGACCGAGACTCCACCAGAGTTGGGTCATGCTCTCGCGTCGACGATGACAACTCCTGCGAGTGTTCTGAACAGGAGTGCGGCTATCCGGAAAAACCAACCGTAGCTGCTCAGAGCGCTTGTTTTCGAACATGTAGAATGTTAGGGACCCTTCTAGAGCTTCCGTGAATAAGAATAGTGTTGTGGGTAAGTTTGTTTACATCCATCGTGAAGATGAGAAGCGCAATGCACTGAAGGAAGGAAGGAATACAAAAGGGAGAAGGCAGGGGAGGTTAACCAGATAGCAGTCCGGTTGGCTACCCTACACTGGGGGAAAAGGGAAAGGGGGAGTAGAAAGATGAGAGAGACAGAGAGAAAGCAGCACAAGAAGAAAAAAAAAAAGAGAAAATGATCAACAAATACGCTGACACTTCTGTGGCGTGGGCACTGCACAATAGTCACAGACGTTCACAAAGGCCCGTGGTCCTTAAGAAACTCAACAGCGCTTTAACTGCCTTGTTGGCCGACGAATGATGGGGACGGTGCTCCAGCAGCATCTGAAGTGCCCAATTAAATGTATGGGAAGACTCAGGGAGCGTAAGAATAAAAAACACAAGTTCTGTGTCGTAGTGCTCTAGAACTTTGAAGCCCTCTTTAGGTCTCTGATCTATAGCTGGTTCTAATATGCGTCCGCGCTATTAACCGTGGAAAGTCTCAACCGCAACGGGTTTGCGCGTATCTAGGGCACGAACGTGTGAATAAACTACAACCACGTGCATGAACCAGTTGTTAGAGAGCCTAAAAACGCAGTTGCAGCGACGGTGCCTCTCGTCCCAGTTTCTCGAAAAAAAAAAGTCGCCAGGCCTGCGTGGAAGGCGCAGTACAGTCCCAGCGAAAGCTAGAAAAGCGGCCTTTCTAGAGCCCTTTTTTAAACACAAGCCCGCCTCACCACCATTTTGAAAAAAAAGGAACATGTGGGCTGCCGGTCGGCTACTCACGGGAATCGGCAAAGGGTTCTCTACACGCAAATATTGGCCCATTTGGTAAAGGGTCCAACACCCGCTGATCGCAGAATAGTGAAGGCAGTGCTGAAGAATGTAGATATCTTCAAGACCGGTGGAGCAATAATAATATTTGCATGCGGTATTTCGGTATTTATCAGTTATACTGCGAACTTGTGCTCGCCTAAAGTGGTAGAAGAAGTTTTCTATTTTGCGAGTGCTGTGTCGAAGCCGAACTGACGCTGTCTAGAAGACAGCCTATTTGAGAGTTACTCAAGTGCAATAAGTGCAACAATTACCTCTGGAAAACAAATGGTGAGTATAAAACAGAGGTATGCTTTTTCTGAATTTCCTGGTGCTCGTTACTGATTCCAGCGAAATGTCTGATTTTTCGTTTTCATGCAATGCAATATTATTCGCGATATTATGCTGCACTTCATAATTGTACTTGCGGAACATCAGCATCCGTATTACTAAAGAGTATTTCAGTACGTGTAGTCCTGTATTTGCATTCCAGGATACTTTCATGTTTTTACAAGACTATGTTCGAAGTATTTCGTTGCGTCAAAAACAAATGTATCTCAGTATCTGTATTTTAGGCTTCCAGCACATGTATTTCTGTATCTGTATTCCGGAATACCTTTCAGAGTATTTCTGCCCAGCAGTGGTTAAGATACTGTTGGTTTGGGGACGATGGAAAAACGCGTTAAAAAAGAATCTCAGTTTGCTTTTTGTGAAAGGGTACGCTTTGCTAAATTATCGGTGACTATTCAAGGTGATGAAGATGGCAACGGCCGTAGACTTTAGTCTCACAAAAGCGAACAACAAGATAACATTGTGGTTCAATTTTGAAAAAAAAAAGAAAAAAAAAGAGGATGTCATATGTATTACTGCTTGGGCTTGTGGGGGGTACAGGTAGAGGTTGTTGTCTATTAAAAATATTGGCGTGTCATACGAAAGGTTGCATAACAAAAAATACGAATAAGAAAATATCGGGTGGATCATGTGCCAAATTACAGGAAATGCGAACGCGGCATTTTTTACTGCGCATGTGAAGACGCTGAAAAAGGAAATTGAATTGCCGTTCTTCTCGCTGTCTGGAAAAGCTGTAAAGAAGCTTTCTGAGGCTGCCAGTGTGATATGCCTTGACAGAAACGTGGTCGCATCATTAACTGGCTGGCAGGTTGTGCAATGCTTGGCGTGAGATTCATCGCATAATTAAATATATAACAGATGCACACCCACCTATATGAGCAAAGCAAAAAAGTGCTTAATGAAAGGATATTCTTTGAATCATTACAAGGGGAACACAATGATTAGTGATCGAAGTCCTTCCAATGGTTTAAAATATTAGTATTTTGAAACGCCTTACCAGCTGCTATGTATGAGTTTGTAATTCGAATTATACCCTGAAAATGTTGGGAATACACCAGGAACAAAGGCAAGCATATGAATAAAACGTTGAACCACTCTTATTATAATAGAAGGAAACGGATATCCTAATAAAATGGGGCTGAAAGTTTTCGACAGCCACCTGACAATGATCGACTTGTGTTGGACATGTCGTTTCCACAACAGAACTTGTCTTCGCATTGATGAATAATAATCTTCTGCCTTTCCAGTACTGCAGTGCTTGATAAATTAGTCCGTCGACACCGTAGTCATACAAAAGCAAAGTACTTTGATATTCATAGCACTCTTCTCCAGTATTGTTTTGGCAAACAAGAGAATTGAAAAGCAAACAAAATGTGAGCTGCAACTAAGCAGAATAGCTCGTGGTACCAATGACATTTACAGACAGGTACCAATTCCTTCTAATGTAAATATTCTACTCACCGCTGCTGTGCTTCCAGAAGGTGACACATATAGCTATAAGACTCACGGTTGCAAATGTCGCATTCATTTCCGTAATACGCTGTAAGATGTGCTTTTCGCTCTGGGGCAAGACACATACGGCTGACTTTAGTAGTCTAAGCTAAGCACCCCACCACGTGATTGCCCACTTGGAAGACGGGGTATATTGGAAAGATTGTGGCTTTGTTTTGCCCCTTATATAACTGACGTATTTTTGTTGTGGAAGAGTACATTGTCCAGACTCCGATTTGACGTATCGTACCGCCAGTACGATACGTCAAAGGAGAATGCCAGGGATACTATAGGGGCTGAAAAACCGCTGGCAAAGCGAACACTAATATATATGAAGTATTGTGAATGCCTTGCGTCCGGTGTGGGGAGAACGCGGCTGCAGGTGCTTCTCGCAGGCGTGAATTCGCTGTAAACATGAGCCAATTGTTTGCACAACCTTAACGGCAGCTATATATCGAAACCGAAGGGCAAGACCTTTGTGAAATCAACGACCGCTCAAAGAATAAATAAGTGAAACAACGTTAAGAAATTGCATGTTTATCGTCTTTAAGGTAGAAAACTGGATGTGCCTTTTTATTAAATTTTAATTTGCGATAAAGGCACATATCACAATCTATTAAGTGCAAAGAATATAACGAGCCCCTTTTATCAAAGAGTCATACACAGAACATTATGAAAAATACGGAGGACTGTGGAAACACTTGAAGCACGGTTTACGCGACAAGTTCCTTAGCTCTATTTTGGTCGTCAGTCTTCTGTGCTTGTACACATGTGCTTACGATTCAGTGTTACTAAATGCTAGCGTCCAACAGGAAAATTTATGTCAGAGGACGACGTTAATGCTGGCGTTTTAAATGCGAAGCATTTCTTTGCGTACTGTAAAGACGTTTGCGTTTCTATCTATCTATCTATCTATCTATCTATCTATCTATCTATCTATCTATCTATCTATCTATCTATCTATCTATCTATCTATCTATCTATCTATCTATCTATCTATCTATCTATCTATCTATCTATCTATCTATCTATCTATCTATCTATCTATCTATCTATCTATCTATCTATCTATCTATCTATCTATCTAGCCGCCTATGACTGTGTGCTCTCCTGGCCGTATCGTTAATGGGATTTATACCAAATTTCGTATGGCATAACATGACTGTATGGCGAACATAATTGGCTGGTCATATCATGAAAATCATGAGTAACTTGTCATGAAAAGTATTATTTACATGCCATGCTCATGGCGCGCTCGCGGGCGTTTCGTTAGCTTGACATGCACCAAATTTGGGATTGAGTGACGTGACTGTATGACGATCACAAATGACAAGTGATAATATGGAAACCATGACTTGTCCTGTGCGACATGACTTGCATGCCACGTTCATGGCACGCTCGCAGCCGTTTCGTTAGCTTGAGATACACCAAATTTGATATTGAGTGACGTGACTGTATGACGAACATAAATGACAAGTGGTAATATGGAAATCATGATATGTCATGAGTCATGAGCGACATGACTTGCGTTCCACGCTCATGGTGCGCTCGCGGCCGTTTCGTTAGCTTGAGATACACCAAATTTGGGATTGAGGGAAGTGACTGTATGACGAACATAAATGACAAGTGGTAATATCGAAATCATGACTTCTCATGTGCGACATGACTTGCATGCCACGCTCATGGCGCGCTCGCGGCTGTTTCGTTAGCTTGAGATACACCAAATTTGGTATTGAGGGACGTGACTGTATGACGAACATAAATGACCTGGTAATATGGAAACCATGACTTGTCATGTGCAACATGACTTGCATGCCACGCTCATGGCGCGCTCGCGGCCGTTTCGTTAGCTTGAGATACACCAAATTTGGTATTGAGTGACATGACTGTATGACGAACATAAATGAAGTTGGTAATATGGAAATCATGACATGTCATGAGCGACATGACTTGCATTCCATGCTCATGGCACGCTCCCGGCTGTTTTGTTAGCATGATATACACCAAATTTGGTATTGAGTGACATGACTGTATAATGAACATAAGTGGCAGGTGGCAACATGAAAATCTTGGCACGCATGTCATCTACAACGTCATTTCCATGCCATGCTCATGGTGCGCTTGCGTCCAGTTCGCTAGGTTGATATACGCCAAAATTGGTATTGCGTGACGTGACTGTATGACGAACATAAATGACATGTCCTAACATGTAGAACAGGACATGCAAATTATGCAAAGAATAATTTGCTCCTTCCTGGCTGCTTCGCATTACATCGATTTCCACAGTTCGTGGGATCTGCCGGCTTTTTAAAATATATCTATCTATCTATCTATCTATCTATCTATCTATCTATCTATCTATCTATCTATCTATCTATCTATCTATCTATCTATCTATCTATCTATCTATCTATCTATCTATCTATCTATCGAACAGACAAATGACGAAATATAACGAGGAACATCATCAACAGGTTATGACACAAGTAGGGTGACATACCAGTCGCGTGCGTCATGAAACCACTTTCCTCGGTCACTTGTGTGGCCTTCCGTATACTATGCGTCTTGCATGCGGGCATACGTGCAACGTGATTTATAGCCCATGTCAATCAATCCAAAAGCAGCGAAGACAGACTTCTGAAACTTTAAGCTGATGGCGTTGAAGAAGAGCCCGTCTCGTAGAAAGCCCTGTACCGGCAACGGCGGCGTTTAAAGTAGGGGCGTGGCTCCGTGGTAATATACTTGATTGTCATGCCGAATGCCTTGACGCGATTGTCAGGTCAGCTAACTCAGTAAAGTTTTTCTTTGTGATGGCCTGGCTTCGCGCAGACATGCTACCCGACGCTGAAATGACTGGTGGGCATTTAAATGTAGCGCTAGCGGCGGAGGACAATTTTGCTTAAATATATATATATATATATATATATATATATATATATATATGTTGTTATGGGTGCCATGAGGTTACTTGAAGAAAAAAAAATATCCAGGATTATTGCTATTTGCATGAGACGTGGAGAAATTGCTCGTAGTACGATCTTACGTTGGCGTAGTGTTTATCTCGTTCAATGACGTTTGTATTACGTACAAGTACTAGAAATACATGTATACCAGGTAACACACATACCTGGATTACGTATGGGTATGTGTGTGTCTATATTCCTGTGCGTCTCTGCCACTACGCAAGAAGTGAGCAGCCGCAATAAGTAATTTATTGGTTTGCAGACGCACTTGGTCCTAGAATTTTCTCCATTTATTGTATAGAGTAGCTCTGCATGTACTTTAACTTTGCCTTTTTTACAATATCATCATCAGTCATATTCACTTGACCAACCAACACCTTCTTTGTCTTGGCAAAGCACACGTTTCGAGCAGCAGTTTTCTTTTTTCTGAATATCTTTTACTATACAAAAAGATATTGCGAAGGGAAAAGAACGAGAGCTTTGCGGACATGCAGCTTGCGTGGTTTCTGCGTACGTCACTCCTAACGCAACAGCAGCAACAAGCGTAAATTTGCCACTGTACGTAGGTTGCGAGGAGACAGGTGCGTCAGCCCGAGAGGTCAAAAACAACGGCTCGGAATCCCTCCAACGTACATTGTAGATGATGACGGACACCGAGTTTATGAGTACTAGAAACGCATTATAAAAGCTTGCGTATGCTTCTGACGTAGTGCAGATGCGTATTTGTTACTTGCGCGTACGACTTTACATGCTTGCGGTTGCAGATATGTGAAGAGCTTCTATGACGCAGGCTAGCTTTTACGTAGCAAAGCAAGCCTCGCTACATGTTCAAAACATCAGTTATCATAACGTGAATATCTGCGGCTGTAAGTATGCTGCCTTATGGATAGGTGCTAGACCTGTAAATATGCTTAAAAAGAACTTTTGTGCAGTCTAGTAACCAAGTTGTCCATTTTTTGTTATTAAAATGAAAGCCTTACATGCCTCATGACACACAAACATTGACCGTCGGTGGCGCCGGCATTCCGTGTAGGCAGCGTCAACACGAATGATACAAAAATTCATAGCCAGGTGGTGACGTCACTATATGACGTTATCATGACGCCACAGATCACCGAAGTTTATAACGTCTTCGTGTCTTCACTATGACGTCATCGTGATTGCACATAACGTGACGTCACCTGATGCCTTCATCACGTGAAATCGTCGCTAGGTCAAAGGTGGGTGGATCACGGAAGCAGGGCAAAACCAAATGACGTGCAGAAATCTTGCAATGCCTCTCATCCTGGAGGCAGTCAAAGACCACGTTACGTGCAGAATGCTTTAGGAGGGGGGTGGTGGACGATCAATATATCGGCTGAGAAGAAAAAAGTAAAAGATGGCTTCCAGCTTTAAGTCGTATTAAGGGAAGGCATAAGGGACCCCGTGAGTTCTTTTAAAGACGATAGTCTTTCTTGGGATACC
The DNA here is from genome assembly GCA_030522465.1 of Rhipicephalus appendiculatus. NCBI lineage: Eukaryota > Metazoa > Arthropoda > Arachnida > Ixodida > Ixodidae > Rhipicephalus > Rhipicephalus appendiculatus. The sequence goes on along the minus strand of JALIZH010022001.1, from coordinate 15,392 downwards.
TAAATGGAGAAATTTTGGTCTGTCTGTCTGTCTGTCCGTCTGTTTCTCTGTTTGTCGGCACGTCGCACGATTCAGCGGCTGGCCAAAGTTTGACTGCTTTCTGAACGCCCAGCCAACTTGATCAGTCGTTTTTGTGCATACTTGTGAACATTGTCGATCAAAAAGCAAATATTATGCATATCTGAGGCGCAACAACAATACGGAAGTATTAAGTGGTGTGTTCTTTTATAGAAAATATATAGATACTTAATTCTGAAGACCCTAGTGTTTCTTAGGCTGCGCTGAAAATGCGGGCTGCCTTGCAAAAGCGAAGAGCCGTCGTCTATCTCCGAGGTCGCGCGAAGTGCCGCGTGTTTCATCCGACGCGCGATAGCTGGCGCAGTCTGCCCTCGTCTCTGCAAACAAGAGAATCTCTTTTCGTGGTCGCTCTGCGCGCCTTCTCCAGCTTTTTACACGCTGCCAAAAACACCGCGCTTGCGGCGAGAAGACGCTTGGTCATGCCAGGACGGAAATGGTCGAGAACAGCATCACAGGTGGCCGCGGATGAGACCGGCAGAAGACTATCGTCTTTCGATGACATTTGCAGCGAAGCACGCAGATACGCGGCCAATTTTTTTTATGCTCTTCAAAAAAGCATCAGCGGCACCGAAAAAGCACAACAAGAGAAAGCGTAATGTGCTTGGCTAGTTGGCTCTGGTTATAAATACGGAACATGATGACATAGGCGAACACGGACACGAGCAAGTAGAAAGCACCAACAACGACACAGTTCAACTAAGTTTTAGCGCATACAAAAAAAAGGTCTTTTGACACTCCAGGAGAAGCCACTAGTGCCAAAGCGTCACGATAAGTAATCAACCGGCCGGTAACTTGACAGGAGCTAAACAAAGATGGTCAGTCGGGTGAGTTAGTTGAAGTTGATTTCGTTGAAACAGCGTGTAAACGTTCGATCACTTACTGGGGACCTGTCAGGGCCTGCGGAAGGCTTGCACCCGCCCTCTACGCAGCCTTGACTGCCACCCATGTCGACCACTTGACTTAACGCGCTGAACCCGCGTTCCTTTGCATCGACCGCTCCTGGCTTATAAACTAGAAACTGAACTCTTCCTTTTTAACTGATCCCGTAAGGCATACTGGCAACAATAAAAAAAACAACATGGCTGATCCCTCCGTCATAGGAATCAGTATAACCCGAAAGCGAATAGTGTCTTTACAAAAGTAGTGCTTATTGTGTAGTGATTATGAGAGTTTCTACAATGTCTATGGGTGTTTTACAGCTATGGCACCCTTTGACGTGCATGCACCCACGTTGACGCCTAGTGGCACATCTCCATTGCGACTACTAACGCACATGATCATGATTTAACCATTGTGGTAGTTGAACTTTTTAACCTATACCTGGACACAGCTATCATGAATCGCTCGCAAAGATGACATCAACAAGCACGTAATAAACACTAGTACTGCACCTCAAATCGTCGTCATTTAGGGAGAGAAACGGCATAGCGTGCGCTCCCGAGTGATGCGGTAACCTACTCCTGTGCTCATACACCACCACACTGCTCTTCAGCTACGCGGGAGGCAGAGCTTGAGCCGCGAACGCGCGCCGGCGCTCCGCGTCCCGGTGTCGTCCGTCTCGCTCCACCAAGGCACCACATTCGTCCGTCAACATCATTGCCTTTCTGCACCACTTACTGCAGCAGTTTTAAGGCGAAAGCCTTTAATGTCTCATGCTCACGTCCGTCCGGTGTCCATCCGTCCGGTGTCCGTCCGGCGTCCGTCCGTCCGGCGGTAGTGCTGGTGGTGTGCGTCCTCACCACCCTTACTGCACATGCGCAAACCCTCCCCACGCACCTCCTCTGCTGTGCTTCCCCTCTCTTTCCTCTAGGTATCCCTCCCGCCCGCGGCGTTTGCACACCCATTGCGCATGCGCGTCCCCTCCCCCCTCTCTCCTCTAGGCATCCCCTCCCGCGGCGCTAACACCCCCATTGCGCATGCGCGTCCCCTGCCCCTCCCTCTCCTACGCTTCCCCCTCTCTCTCCCCTCTAGGCATCCCCCCCCCGCGGCAACCACACCCCCAATGCGCATGCGCGTCCCCTCCCCCCTCTCTCCTCTCCTACGCTCCCCCTCTCTCGCCACGCAACGCCGACGCAGGCAGCGTCTGCTAGCGAGTTTCTTGGTTGAAAAAACCGACTGCTCGCGCTGCACAACCGTTCACTCGCCACCCCGTATATATGGCAATGGATCTTGACTTGCAAGGTGGTGCCGGTGGGAGATTTCTCCTGTGCGTTGCCGAACGATGAAAAATTCGCAGCGTGCGCGTTAACTAAAAGCGAACTGCGGGTCTCTGTGTCCAGTCCGAGTCTTCTGTCTCTCATTGCCCAGCAGCGATTGGGATGTTCCATTAGGAAACAACCGTCCATCACTGCGTGCTTTGCGCCCCCCAGGTTTCTCTCCTGTGCAACGCTGCGATGAGCGCCAGCGTCAACGCCGCCGCCAGTGTAAGCGTTAGCGCCCGCTGCTTCGCATCTACACATGGTTCCCTTCAGCGGTGGATGGTGTAATCTTTAAGGCGAAAGTCTTTAATGTCTCATGCTCACGTCCGTTCGGTGTCCGTCCGACCTTCGTCCGGCGTCCGTCCGTCCGTCTGTCTGTCTGTCTGTCTGTTCGCCCGTCCGTCCATCCATCCGTCTGTCCGTCCGTCCGTTCATCCGTCCATGTCCGTCCGTCCGTCCATCCGAGCTCTGGCACTGAGCCAGGTGGCCGCCGGGATGCGCAGACGGACGCCGGTCGCGTCGGACTCTATAGCGCTCGCGCTTTGCTTGCGTAGCGTCGCTGTGACCAGAGTTTGCAATCATTCTGACCGACGCCGTCTCAATGGACCCAGGCGTTCACGGAATACACTTTCCAATTTACAAAGGGTCCGTCAACTTAAGAGCTGGAACGCGGATGGCGTTTGCACGATGCGCAAAGCGCGAGAAAATACTAACGCATGCGAACGGAGGAAGATGAGTCTCGCGTCTCGCTGCGATTCGCGGTAAAAAATTAAAGAAGAAAACACGCACCCATTAGGTTTGTGTCTTATGCCACTGAGAGTGTAAAAGAAAAAAGACATGGCATAATCAGTGGAATGGCCACACGCTTTCGCCGAACACACTCTGGAATGTACAAAGTGTCCTTCAATTTTTATAAGTCGGTGCTATCCCACTCGAAGTAGTCGGCGGTAAAACACCATTGGTACATGTGGAAGCTGCACTGCTCTGACAACGAGCCGTCACACGTTAATACGAAGCGAAAGGCAAAAGCATAACTAGAGTGACACATAATTGCGTCTAGTGCGACTCCCCGATGCTAGCGCGGCCAGTGTTTGTTGCTACTATCGAGGCGCTTTAACCATGACCTCCGAGATTGTGCACCGCCTCGCAATCTCAGACGCCATGCTTTAACTGCGTCGTCGACGAATCGTTCTCTATCGGTGCTAGTCAGTGTCATGCCGCATAACATCCCTTCATCGCTGACAGATGGCGGCATCGCCCGGCCCCGCCAATAGAAATAACCGAGTGAGAGAGCTTGTGTGAGAGATATAAGGTGCGTTTGTAGGATGTCCTTAATCTGCCTCTTTAGCTCAGTCGGTAAATCATCGGGTGCATGCCGTCGTGGGCCTAGGAGCCGGAGGTTCGATTCCGAGTGGGTGTCACGAATTATCTCGGGAGCGCTTGCAGAGGATGGGATTGAGAGAGACACGGGAGTCGGAGGTAGCACAGCAAACACACTTTATCAACCCAAACAACGCCAACCCTCACACAAAGATTCACACACACAAAAATAGATACACCTGAGCTAAATACAACAATACTCAAAAAATCGAATTCATACAGCGAATTCTTACTTCAAAGTCTCCCTACTTTAGTTAACTTCAGTTTCTAACTGCTACAGCAGTCCGGCCACACTGGCATCTCGGTTGCGGCCGAGTTGGAATGTTCTTACTTGTGCGACGGTCGTCGCGGCGTCTCGGTCGATCTCTTGTCGTCCGTGCTGCGTCGCGCTCGCCGTCGATGCTCGCTTGCGGTCGCCGTTGCTCAGCAGCAACTTGCCGATCCGCTTCTTGCTTGTTTCCCGGTCGTCGTCATGGCCAACACGGAAGCGGACGGGTTAGGCCTAGCTGCCACCTCGGTCCCTGGTTCCAAGTACGTTGTGGCCCATTTGACGACGCGACTCTCCGGGGACTGTCCTGTGGGCACGAGCCGTTCTGCGAGCGAAGGTGGAGCGTTGCGAGCGCTCCGGGACCCGCTGTGACGAGGATGCTTCAAGTCTGTAGTGGCCTCTCCCGGTCATCGCCGAAGTCGACCCAGACTCGTGCTGCAGCACCTCCGGACCCGGCACCCGCTGCTGTCTTCACCCGTGAAACGCTGGCTTCTTCGACCTGCCTCGAACGGTGTCCCACAGACAATCCCCATTCCTTCTCATGGGTTCTTTCGCCACGGCTCGGGTCGCGAGCCACGCGCTCTTCACCGACCAATCGCGTGCGCGAGCGTGGCAGGGGCGCATACCATCAGGTACTTTTCCATGCCCCGCACACCATCGGCAGTTTCCATCATTGGGCGCGTGCCTCGTGCCCCCTTAGTCATGACAGTGGGGGAACGTTTTTCTAAAATATTTTTTTTCTTCCTCATTTGGTGGCGTCTATTTTATCAGTGTCATATCCGTGACGGAACTACGTCACTAAAGTCATGGTGGGCCTCGGCATAAATGCTTCGTGTTAAAAAAAACCTGCAATGTACACGCTGCAATATAAATAACGTGCCAGATAGTTTGATCAAGGGACGAAATGAAGGTCAGAAAACATGGCAGCATGCATAAAATTACTTTATTATCATGAAATGTGGTGTGTGAATATATACAATGTTTATGTTATGCGCCATTAACATGGTACATCATGTAATGTAAGATTTATGTTTATTGACAACACAATGTGCTAGCCCCAATGCAATGTGAACCTGAATTAAGCGGATGGACAATATGGCATGCCGGCGCAGGGAAGTCCCGTTGACGTACCAAGTGTGACGTTTATTTCGTAAGAATGGGCAAAGGAGGTGTGTATGCAGTCAAATATATCTATAGATTGTGCAATTGTACTTGCAGTGAATATTCGCGTGCCGACAGAGGTGTGAAATGACTAATAGATTAGGCTGATTGTTATCAGTTGTTTAAATCCTTGTAACTGTGGCTGAAATGAACGTGGCATGGTGCATGCGTGGTTGGGCATGATTGACACTAGCTGAATGAAGTTCACGTTGCTCGTGCGTGTTCATTAGAGCCCATTCCGCTCAGACTTCCTCTCCCTGCGCCTGTAGGCATCCACAGGCCACAAGCATGCACTACACGGACTCACTGACCTGCAAATGAAGTCATCGTGGAATGTGACGATTGGGGCGTCTCTGTAGCTCCGTCGGCTTTCTGGCGCTTTTCAAGCGCGATCTGAGTATGAAACTAGGAAAGTTGAATTAATTGATTTTTATTTTAGGCATGAACGCCTCACGGAGTCCTCCAAGCACAAGCAACGTAAACTGAGATACTTCATGTTATGCAAGAATTTTGCGATACGGATCAGTAACTCTTCGATAAAAATACTCTTCAGTGACTATTTGACGCGTATCCTCATTTTCGCCAAAAAATACCAAGACTATTAACCTCCCTGGCTTTAAATTATTACACCTCTTTCTCCTCTTCACGAAACAAGTGAGGGAAGCTTCCATGTGACGCATTCCATCATGGAAGCTATGCATCCTCGTTCTTGGCGTATTAATAAAGTCTACGATGCATCGCTTAACTATTGCATAGCGCTAATTAATTTCTTCATTTATTGCCAATACTCCACAAAGTGCATGCTTTTTTCGTTCGCTACGTACATGCACTCCATTCCCTCTTCAGTGGGATGATACAGAGAGCTCCTACAACTGCTAAATTTTCAGCGCATTGAAGCAGGGCGGTTTAGTTCAAGTCGTTGTCTGCTTCATGATGATACGATCAGCGTTTTAACGTGTGTTATTATTCCATGCTCCTGACTATCCATCCTCTTGGTTATACCCACGGAGGCTTCTGTGTTCTGAGGGTTTTGTGCTTTCGGTGTGTTTGGGAGGCTTGTTGTGTTGGTTTGGCGTGGCGTGTTCATTTTGAGAGTGTGATATAGCTTGTGTGGGATTTTTGTTGCGTGCGCCTGGCTTCTTGGGTTTGTCTTGTGCAGGAGAGGAGGGGGCGGTTGTTCAGTTTCGAGGTTTGGTTAGGTTTGTTTGGTTTGGAGGGCTTACGTGGTAGGCTGTGTGGGTGGCGTGCAGGGGGTTTGGTGGTTTTGTCAGGTTTGCCTCTCGACGGTCTTGAAGCTTTTCGTGGACATCCTCGTGCTCTTTCATTGATATCATATAAATGATCTTCTTTTGGCCACTCATTTTTTTTAGGTCGATTATTTTTCACCTCTGGAAGAGCAATTCTGTGAATTAATATTTCCTCCTAGATAGCGAAGCGTTCTCATAAAACCAGAATCTCCTTGTCATGTCATAATAAACATCTCCGATTTCGGAACTACATTAGAAACACCAGAAAATGCACGTTATCGTACTAACTAGCCCAGCAAGTGTAGTCGATGGTATCAACGAGTACACATAAATCAGTGCATAAAAAACTATTAACCAACGAGCGACAAGTGGGCGTAACCTAGTGGCAAGTAAGAAAGTGGATGTCATGATGCGAACTCGTCCGTTCAACGGGATGTGGAAATGCGTATTTCTGATCGCAATTATTTGTCACTAGATGTATTGCCCATCACCGTAACACAACTTGAAACTCCAGTTTTGCTTATTAAGTCCTCGGCTTAGGGGTACTCCAAATTTTTCTTCTATTCGCAAAGCAGATAATGCAGAAAAAATATCGTCCAGACTGTTATCAAAACACGTTCATCTTAAGTAAAATGTCAAGCACAACATATATATGGCCACTGGTACCAGTGTTACTGCGTATAGGGCTAAACAGAAGTAACGTTTTCAGACTTTACTGATACAGACCAATCATTGGGAATATTTCTTCGATATTAAAAGTTATATTAATTGCATCTGGACAGCGAACTTGGCGAAATGTTCTGCACATAAACTTCACTAGTCTTCACAGTCTGTGTGCACAAAACGGTTGCTCTGTTTTTGTTCTTCGTGCCATCTCCCTTTCTTAGCACGAAATTGAAAAAAAACTGATTGGTAGTCAATTCCGTAAATGTATTTCTTGCATCTTCCCGAACTTCTTACGCTATCCGTAGCGTTTGTCGCTTTGATCATCATCGTTTTTATTTGTTATTTTCTTTGTATTTTTTATGGTAGTGTGATAGTGTTTGGAAATTCCGAGTAAGCATTCTGTCGAATCACCCATATAGAATGCCTGCTTTGGCTCTAAGGATATTTAAAATCAGATAAAATTATATCATTATTGATATTATGTAGTGGTCAATTTGTTGAAAAACCTGTACTTATAGATGTGGAGGGTGTGTATAAAATGTTCTGGGAACATTTGTTTTAGGCGACTGCACGTCGCGGCACGCTCGCACCACGCATGCGCTGTGACGGACTATGTGACTTTCAGGACGCGCCAAGCGCAAGTCATCTGCGAGCTTCAGGCTAGATCGTTCTTTTAATGGACATCTGTCGACTGACTCGGTGGAAGTGATATATGCAGCGCTTGAGCAGCGGCACTACATCGCATTTTGCGTTGGTCTGTAGATAACCGACGATAAACATCTCGACCCCTTAGCAGACCCAACATGGCACTATCAGTCTATTTCCTATTCTGAAAACTGAAATCGTCCATCAAAGGGCACCTCCACTGAACTGCAAGTGCTCTCGAAGAAATTTCCACTAGTTACATAAAATAATTCTGGAATCCGCCTACCGGGAACCCATCGAGTTGGAGAAAAGCCATTGGCTAAATTGTGTCGACGCTCTAGGAATCTGCTTTGAAGATTTTGAGACATTTTAGGAATATATCTGATGACTCTATTCTTTCTAAACTTTTCCCGATGTTTTTATAACAACTGACTATGGCACATAACGGCAAATAAAAACATGCAAATACAAGAAGAGAGAAGCAACGCGTATCTTCGTCTTGTTTCCTGTGTTCATAAGTTTTTATTTGCGCTAATTTGTCTCAGCCAGTCATTCATGACAACCTAGCCCAACAATTCATTATTTTTTTTACCAACCCAGAATATCGCTCGATCATTTAGCGAAGCTTTTATTGGGATAGCAATTATATGGACACCTCGGCTGATTTTCGCCGTCTGTCGACGCCGTCATGCCCCGGATATGTATATTTATGTGTATATTAAAAAAAGGCATGAATAAAAATATTCCTAACCACCTGACCGGGGATTCGAACCAGCGACCCCTCGCTTATCAGACTGCTGCACTAGCCAGCACAGCCACACGCCATGCTCGTGCCAGCGATATAACGGCAAGCTGTTCATATGCACTATTTGCCGCTCGCGGTACGCAGATCTCGGAACAGCTTGAGTGTGTTTTCTATCCACGACGCTTTTAAGTTTCTTTCAAATTGAAAACTGCCCTTGAGATGCGCACGAAACCGTGGCTCCCTCCTGTACCACTCATGATGTAGAGGAAAAAAAAAGAACACCGGGCACACTTGGCGTCAGACGCCACCACGTGGCAGGAGACGCAGAGGGGTCATACCGCGTGCCGCAGTTTAAAAGAAAAAGAAGTATCAAACAGCGTGGAAAAGTCAAATAATCAATCATTGGCCAATCCCCCCTGAGTGGGTATGAGCCATATCAGACGCAACAACAACAAAAACAACACCGGCGTCGGCTTCTGCATTGTGGCCACTCGCAGCGCGTTGCTCAAATACAAATACGTAACAACCGCGACAGTTGTTAGTTCACGCTTGTCCTGTGTATACCTATGCGTCCTTTTCGAGCGTCCTTCTTTGTGCTGCGGCGGCGCGTTGCAAGTATCGAGCTGCTTCTCGTTCTTCGTGTGACAAACTAATTTCTTGCTATCGCATTCATTGCTTCGCCATAGTGGCGAAACTGTGACTTTTTTACTTACCACGACATTTTTTCCCACGAAAATCGTATACAAATACTCTGTACTTGTCTTGTCGACAGCCAGTGTAGAAAAGTTGTCTTCGCATCTGTCCCCAAAAGTTCTTCGCGAAGTCAAGCCAGACCGCCTGGCAGCATCCACCGCGCATGAGCCAAAATCTGCAGCTCCTAGGTCGTGGTTTCGGCTTTGGTTTCGGTAATATGGGCTTTGGAAGTGGTTTCGGTTGGTCGATTGGTATTGACACTACAATAAAACAGAAATACCGTGAGTTAGCAGCCATCCTTGAGCAAAAACTTTTTTAAGTGGGCAATACACAGTGCTTAATGTTCTTGTTGGTGATTCCTACGATCTCCGCGCTCTTGCACCATTCCTATGATAAGCCTTGTTTCACAATGTTAACCCTGCCTAATGTCAGGTTCACTAGGGATATACCCGTAGCCGAATTTGATGTTACGAACTTGTTATATATTGACTAATCTTTTTCTCAATTGTTCGGTACTATAATTCCCTGCTAATTTTCTACTTTCTCCAGCCAATAATGTGATGCATATTATTTAAAAAAATCATGAAATAGCCATCAAAACTTGGCTATCAGCAGAAAAATGCACATCTCAGTTTCTTTTTTGATCCTCGCACATCAATCTCCATTTCGTAATGTCTGTGCGACGTTACACATTTTGTTCACACATTAAACTTATAAATGAATGAATAAATAAATAAATAAATAAATAAATAAATAAATAAATAAATAAACATGACAAAAGAATACATTGTCAAGGAAAAGAAGCAGGGGTATTTCTAACAAACAACAGCGCTGCTAGGGAGAGGGGGGTTAATTTTAGTCCAGAGGTTCAACAGACTTATATGTCCTTTTCACTTGGTAGACAAGCTAGAGCAGGTTTGTCGAGAAAAACACAAAAACATTGTTCGATATGTTCATGACACTACACCTTCCACATGATCAGCTGTTGTTATAGCAGGTTTTATAACATCAACCAAGCAATGGTAGCTTTGTTGAATGAAAGCAAACTACCATTGCCCCTTCTGCAGACTGGCAGCTGGACCCCGGATCTGTACAAACTTATCGGCAACTAAGAAGCTTTCCTTTCCCTGAAATCCTTATGAATTTAATTGTGGCTTCGTACTACAAACGGGTCGTTGTTAATTTCCCTTTAGTAATCTTTTCTCGTAAGACATTTCTTCGCAATGAAGCAAAGTCTACTAAGTAAAAACGGGCAAGTTCTACCGCGTATCAATGCACTGCGAGAATTACGTCCGTAGCTTCTTAGTGAGAAGTAAAAAGAATGCAACATTACTTGATTTTCTAAAGAAAGTTATTCTAAAGGGGTCGTAGCGCGCGCCACAGAAATATTCGTATTTTTCTTGCTTTATACGCTGTGATAAGCTTCTTCTCACCTCAGACCGTTTACTACCACAAGCGCCAAATGGCGCTTGAGCCTTCAGGTGAGCTACTGTCGCCTTCTGCCTCTTCCGTCTTCTCATCTCAGAAAGTTGTGATGAACACTACCCACGAACTACTGTCTAAGCAGACAAACCAAATTGCATCCGACGCATATGATGCACAGCATCACTCTCTGCTTAGCAAGGAGGTGTCGCAACTGCTCTTGAAGTTTTTGACCGTTACAGGCCTCGCATTTGACTGGTGAAGAGTGACGTTTATGTTGGGGTGTGGTGTGGGGATATAGGGGCCCGGTAAATTACTGTAGGCGGAATAGCTCACAGGCCACCGGTTAAGAAGGGCGACTTTCTGTGGAGCATGCCCGCGTTTCGCTTTGAGAAGAAGATTGGTTTCATATGATCAGAAAAAAGAAACCGGGCGAGGCAACTGCCTGCAAATTTATTAAGGTTAGATCCGCCGGCAGCCTACAACAATCCTAATCCTAATCCTAGCCACAAAACGAATGCCAAACTGAAATACTTGGCGCAGGAGTATATGTCCAGCAACCTGCCCTCATCGGTTTCTCTTTATTGCCAATAAATATACGCGACTATAGCAGTTGTAGGCACGTGCTTCACACAGCGCACGTGCTTGTGAGGATGCGATTGTTCTGATGCAGTGCCCATGCTGTTCCTCACAGAGGGAATCTCTTAGAAAACTGGAATAACCCACTTTCCAGCATACACATGTCTGTTCGACTTTGGAGCACGTGTTTTGCAAAATCGAACAAAGGAACTTCAAAGCACAGCACCGAGTCACCTACGCAATAATCGCACGAGTTCTCTATGGGAAGGGCAGCGTTATTATCACATGCTATGGCCGTTGATTCTGGGAAACTGGAATTCGCGCGGGAGGGGTCAACACTATTTTTCAATATTTCGTGGCATCCTCTTCGGAAGATGAACTTTGGGAATTTCGCTGCTTGTTGCAGGTTAAATAATTCAGGAATTCATTAGTGAAAATTTTGGAGTGCTGAAAAAACTGGATATGACAAAAAAGTGATAGAGCTTGTTTACCCCCACCTAGTTTGTTCTGTGTACAAGTATTATTGGAGTCATGCCTATATATCGAATAGCATCGCAATGCATAAAGCGAAAAAGCAAAACATTTCATTGTGAACACTTTTCTGAAAAACTATGTGTGAGTTCTACAAAAAAAGAAAAGCAATCGCAGTTCTGCAGCTCGTTTTTTTAGCGTTCAATTTGTAGTATTTCTATATTTGATCCGCGCACGCACGTAATATTTCGCTTATGTGCTAATATCTATGTTTACCTAATGTTGTTACATGTAATATTTTATGTAATAAATTGTTTTTCTATATATTATTAGAGTATCCATGTACTGTCCTAAATGTTAGAAGTGCGTCTTGTGTCCTGCCCTGCAACGCCTGAACGATCACCAGTGTCAGTAAATAAATAAAAAAAAAACTGTAGATATAAAGTCGATGTACTCACCCATATTGCAGGCGATAGAGCAATCATCAAATGTTTCAAATCTGTTCGGACATTCATGGCAAACGAAACCTTTTTCGCATTCGTTGGTTTCGTTGCTATAGCTCCAACTTAGAAGGATGGTATCGCAGCCTTCCACGGTTGTTGCCGTCAGACATTTGTTTTGTAATTTTGGGGTGCCTGAAAAACAACAGTGAAATGCGTTTGTAAAATTTTTTCTTCCTGGTCTGCCTCAAAATATAAGTTCTCATTTTAAAACGCAATTTCATTCACTCCATAAAAAATTACGCATATATAAATTCAAAGAAATGTAGAGCTCTGTAGCCTAACTATTTATAATATATGGAGTCATAGATCCATTGATCAAAATGGTTCTAGAGGCGTTAGCTGTGAGCGCTTAGTTTATACTTTGGGCCGTGTTACTGAGAAGACGATGCTCTGACGAGCTGTCCGTGTTTCAGTAGGCGTGGTCATTCAGCCTCGGATACAAACGGTTACAGTCAGAACTAGTGCTCAAACAGAGATGGATAGCTACATATAGTGTTTGCTTCAGTTATTCACAAATGCTCAAATATTTGGTTACAAGCGCTTCGATTCAGGAAAATATAAGGGGGGCCTCTCACCTCTACCGATTGGGCTCGCAAGGTGCTGTGGAATGACATGCGCACTCAGAAGAAAGCACAATACGTACGCATTTACCATGATTGTCGAAAATAACGTCTAAGCAAGTGACTAAACAGAATAATAGGCTTGGTATTTCAATGTTCACAAAATTGACCTAGACGCAAACAAAGAACACATAAACAAGCTCATGTAAATCTCCATGCTTGCGTTGCTCTCCGCACCGTGGTACTGAGGAACAAATGAGGCATGTTTAAGACGACAGGCTGCAGTACGGTGGGCGTGCTGTAGAGTTCGAAGCGCTACCGTATTGTCTTATCCTCGAGGTGCTTAAATTTATTCTGCCCTTGAAAGTATCGCGGTAGCTGTGGCACAACAAAAGCAACAATTCGGAGAACACTTTAGTGGGTCGAATTGATACAACGACAGCATAAAAGGCGCTGTGCGTAAGCGCATGCGAAGTCAGCTGTGCCACATTGTTATTTATCATTGTAGGTGCGGGTCATATACCTGTGCGCTCTTTGTGTTTGAAGGATGTCGCATGTGGCACGTAGCAACGTGGCACGCTTGCACTAACGTGTGTTCTTTGGGCCACAGTATTTGTGACGCTAATTCTGTAGAACCGCGCTGATACATTTTTCAGGGAACCGTAAGAAATAAACGTAAGAGCCTGGAATAGCGAGGTCCGAGAAACAGGAAAAACGAAAAATATATTTTGTGGTACAGAATCTTGTTTGAATGCTTACGTTTGAGAAAACCATGCGACGTTGTTTGGTGCGTTTACTCATGCCCGAGCAGAGAGAAAGGTGGTTCGAACACAGGTAATGCCATATCCTTTTAGTAAATTCAACTCCACCACGGCCGAGACCTTGCAAGCGGTCACTTTTGTCACCGAGCGGTAATGTAGCACTTACATTGTGTCGCACAACCATGGCTCGTCGTAGACAATCTAACTCCTCGCGAAAATGAAAGTAACCCGACAGCGATCGTCAAAGAACATGCCCCTACTCCACGAAATCGTAAACTTTGTTACCGGTACATGCAGTGGCGCACTCCGCCACGACCTAGTCCACGGATAGGACCGTGTAGCTGATAACGGTGGTATCCACACACTGTAAGCAAAGTCAGTCAAGACGGGAGTTTCATCAGCTTATCAGCCTCAAACTTCTCACGACCGAATCATTTACTCCTTCATAGCGGAGTGAATACGGCATATGTCACCGTTATGCTCCCGTTGCGAAGTCACGGAGTATAAAACGACATAACCTCATTATACTACCTACGGGATATCTGCTCACGTGGTTACAAACTCGCCATGGAAGTTCCAAAAACCAGTTTTGGCAGTGACGTGCGTGCGTGTGTGTATGAGTGTCCGCCTCTGTTTAGCGCGTCCCGGTGGAACTCCACTTCACCGAGGTATTGCAACGAACGGCCGATTGTGTTTTGTGTAGACGTGTAGGACTATATTGCCCGCTGAATCGCTCTGGACAGAGAAAAATTCAACTCACGCCAGCGTCCGACCACGAAGACATCCAGCTATATGTCGCGTGTTTATTCTCCCATCGAGCGTCCATGCTCATGCCCATGAGTGCAACCCTCTAACACGCCGTGTATACCTCGCTTGAACGTGCCGAGTTACGAAGAACTGGGAAGAATAGTTGCAACGGTAGCAAAAGAGCTGCACCTGCGACGCTCTCGCCCCGACAGCCGCGAACGGTTGCTTTTTGAAGCGTCAGCGGTGTTTCACCGGCTGCAACTTCTAAGCGTTGCTTGGTGCAGGCGGCAGCTGGAACTGAACTTCTAAGTGTTTGGTTTGGGGCCAAAGAAGGCTTTGCTTGGTGCCCTGCGGCGTACCGTGCTCGCATTGCCGCACCGGCCACCGTAGCAAACTCTACAAGCTCGCACCGGCCACCTGCGAAGAAAACAATATGTTTCGCAGAAAATAAAGGCTTCTGGAACGGATAACAGTTTAAATTGTCTCTCCTGTGCCATGGATACGTCGTTATCAAACGTCTAGCACGAAGGCGAGCGTAGATACGAGGCACACAGAAACAACATGGCGCCGTCCATGCACCTCGAGCGACAGCTACTGCGACTGCAAGCCGTCTAGTTCGTTGTAAGTGCATCTCTCCGTAGCTTACACTAAGCTGATATAGAACACAAGCTTTTTTTTTGCATGTGTAAAATAACGGTGATGAAAACTTCACAGTTACAAGCATTTCGTGATCGCCAGCAATCGTTCATCGTGTAGTCATGCCGTACTCCTAGAATAGGCCTAGCGACGCGGTCGGCAAGAACGCGGTAGCATCCAAGCGCCGCCGTTCATCGACGGCGTTGCTGAATGTTTGCCGCTGAAGTGTTCGTGCACGGCGACTCGTGGTTTGTGTACAATTAGGTGTTTTTACGGTAAGTGGGATTCAGCTCAAGGAACATAGTGCTCGCTGTTAATTACAATTCGCTAATTTAAAAGACGTTGGAGGTTAGGCGGGTTTATATTAAATTATGGGTGTGCTTTAGGAGTATATATAAATCCAGCATAAATTTACACGTCCACCATGAATGTTTATTGATTAATTACACGATAAAGTGTCCCACCAGAACTACGTGGGACGTCAGGATACGGTGCCTATATATACCCGGTGACCGACGTGTAGTTGTGCAGCGCGAGTGGCGAGTTGTGGTTAGCGTGAGTATTGTAAGTCTTTGCGAACGTTGTGTGTATATTTGTGTACGTTTGATCGGTGTAGTGGACTTCGATGCCTA
>JALIZH010022000.1:0-23107 GCA_030522465.1 Rhipicephalus appendiculatus | reverse complement strand
ATAGGTGGACCTATCTTTGTCAAAAGTCACCTTGTCATCCTTGGCGTGTTAGTTTTAAGGGTGTTAGTACTGACGTCATCTCCCGTGGTGGCACGTGTCCGTGCTGGTAATTTGCACTCTGGAAAGAAAAAATCTAAAGCAGATGAGTGTAGCCCCATGTCTCATTTCAAGGTTGCAATGGCGCTAAAGAATCTCTTCTCGGAGGTAAGGGGAGCTGGAGTTGTAAAAATAGGGGCGGGGAGGAAGAAAGAAAAAAAAAAGGCGAGGAGAAAAAAAAGGAAAAAAAAAGAGAAAAAAGAAAAAAGAGAAGGAAGGCGGGGGGTTACAACAAAGTCGGAGCCACCACAAATATGAATGAAGGAAAGACGAAGCATGAAACTTGGAAAACCGGCAGATGGGCGCCGCGTCCGGCTACCGCGAAGGTTTTCGACGATATGGCGTCTGCCTATTTCAACCAACCGGCCATGAATGGGAAGCACCAAACGAAAGCGGTCACAAAAGAGGAGAAGCGGGCGGCGTACTTTTTTAAAAGTCAATAATAATATCTGGGGTTTTACGTCCCAAAAGCCACGATATGATTATGAGAGACGCCGTAGTGGAGGGCTCCGGGGAAATTTTGACCGTCTGGTGTTCTTTTAACGTGCACTGACATCGCACAGTACACGGGTCTCTACCATTTCGCCTCCATCGAAATGCGACCGCCGCGGCCGGGATCCGAACCCGCGACCTTTGGGTCAGTAGCCGAGCACCGTAGCCACTGTTCCACCGAGGCGGACTTTAAAAGTCAAAATGTCGACGGTAAGTGGTACCGGAAGGGGTGGCTGAGAAACACGTGTTTAAGGGGGGAAGTCATTGGCAGACATATGCGTCAAGTGTCACCGTGCGTGGCCCTCTCAGGGGAATCGCCTCAAAAATTGTAAGACTTGTTTTTGTCCTTTTACACTCATAGTATGGTTACTCGAAGTAGGCCTGGCTGTTTCTGCAAGACACAACATGAAGAAAAAGAGGCAGCTATTTCAATAAACTTTAGTTGTGATTGATCTTTATCGTGCCGTGTTTTCTTTCCAATGAAGGCTTTTGCCACATTGAAAGCATTTTTTTTTTGCTCTTTAGCGTACTGATGCTATCAGCTAGGAATGCTCGCTCCAAATAACTAAAGAGTGAAAAATAATTTCGGCTGTTTGATTGCTGGTGAAACACGGCCACACGAACAACATCAAGAATGTGCATCTGTACCGATCTCTTCACGCTTGCAGCGCTTTGTTTTGTTCTTTTTCAGCAAGGGCACATCAGGCTGTGAAGATATCGCTCAGCGTACGACGAGCCTTTATTTATCGGAAGTTTATCCTGTGTTGTCGAATATTTCGCACAGCAATAATCTTTGGAAAGGGAAAAATAGAACCCGGGACCAACGCCTTTCCGGGGCGGTCGCTCTACCAACTGAGCTAACCAGGAAGCTAGCAATTGGCAGCGCGAGGGCGAATTCATCGCCAACTCGAGGCACATGGACACAACCATTACTTGTGTCCATGTGCCTCGAGTTGTCGATGAATCGCAAGTAGCAATCGCAAGTGCAATCTGTTACTTTTCCTCTCGAACAAGCACGTGTCTAGTCTGATTAAAAGCGCATCATTAAAGCCTCAGCTTGGATGCCCGCTGCCATGCACAAACGCACGCCGCAATGATATCATCTGCTGGATAAGATAACACCGGTCATAGAGGCCCTTCTTCTGTTGCTGCAAAAAGCTGAAGTTATGACAACGAGTGCCGAAGACACGTGGGTAACGTCGAGTTTCTGTACCACAACAGTGAATCACTGCAGCACCATCTACATAGGCGTGCGAAGGGTTCCTGTTAAGGGGGGCAGGGGGAGGGGGGAGACGGTTCATCGCAGCGCCACCCCCCCTCCCTATTAAGTCAATGTATGGGGGCAGACCTTGCGCCCTCCTCCCTTAGGTGATTAGGGGGCGGCCACCCCTCTGCCCCCCTCGTGCGCAACGCCTATGACCATCTATACCGTACCACGACAGCACCATCTAAACTATGCCATGACAACCATGCCTGTATTCTGGATTTGCAGCCATGAGATTTATTAGATGTGAAGCATCTTATGGCGAAGCTTAATCCGGTGGTGGTGGTGGTGTGCCGCTGTGCCCACCCCTTACTGCGCATGCGCAAACAGTTAAAGAAAAAAATAAAAAATAAAAAACCTCCTCTCCCCCCTCTCTCTCCTCTAGGCATCCCCCTCCCCCACGGCAACCACACCCTCACTGCGCATGCGCCTCTCTTCCCTCTCTCCCCCTCTTACACTCCCCCTCTCTCCATCCCTGCCCGCGGCGTCTAACTTCCCCCTGCGCATGCGCGTCCCCCCCTCTCTCTCCTCTCCTACGCTCCCCCCCTCTCTCCTCTACGCATCCCTGCCCACGGCGTTCACACTCCCCACTGCGCATGCGTGTCACCCCCTCTCTCTCTCCTCTCCTCCGCTTCCCCCTCTCTCGCCTCGCGACGCCGACGCAGGCAGCGTCTGCTAGCGAGTTTCTTGGTTGAAAAAACCGACTGCTCGCGCTGCATAACCGTTCACTGGCCATCCCGTATATATGGCAATGGATCTTGACCCCTCCCAAGGTGGTGCCGGTGGAAGATTTCTCCTGTGCGTTGTTGAACAATAAAAATTCGCAGCGTGCGCGTTAACTAAAAGCGGAGTGCGGGTCTCTGTGTCCAGTCGGAGTCTGTATCTCATTGCCCATTAGCAGCGATTGGCATGTTCCAGTAGGAAACACTGCTCCATCACTGCCTGCTTTGCGCCTCCCCAGTTTTCTCCTGCGCAACGCTGCGATGAGCGCCAGCGTCAACGCCGCCGCCAGTGTAAGCGTTAGCGCCCGCTGCTTCACATCTACACATGGTTCCCTTTAGCGGGAGATGGTGTAATTTTTTTTGTTTTTTGGCAGCGCGCGCTGCGCGCATCCAATTGATAAAACATGACTGGTTTTAATATTATCTGGGATTTAACACCCCAAAACCACGACATGGTTTTGCCGCGTGCCATCTCGGCATTGACACTCCATCGACCTTGCTTATCATGCGAAACGTGGCTAAGGAAAACAAGACATATCGGCTTTTGAATTTAACTAGAGTGCAGGCGCAATGAGCGCGATGGAGGATAACCGCCAATGGATCGCTGCGAGAATGCTGCGTTCGTATACACCGCCCGGAACTATGTATACATACAAGAGCATGGACAACCTTAGCTCCGCGTTGTCACGTTGCTCTCTGTAGCAGGACAACGCTCTCGGCGTCGGTGAGAGTCGGCGTTCAACACTCGGGTAAGTGGCGCCCACTAACAGTTTCTGGATTACTTCTCGACCGTACGCAAGTGTTGTGAATGTGTTGGACGCTGTGCGCGGGTAAGTTCAGGTTGCTTTTTTGCGCGCTTGCCGAAAACCGCGTGTCCACGCTGTAACTAAAAGGCTGAATTCTTGTGAGCTAGCAGCGGCACTTGAAGGAAAGCAGATAACTGCAATCGAATTAGTTTGAAACACCGTTCTGATCGGCGAACGTAAGCACGCTGCGTTGCTGCACGGACGGCTGCGCATTTCAGCAATGGCATGCAGCGCTGCTACTAAGACGCGGGTGTTTGAGCGATTCCGGGCTGGTTCGTGACAGCGGTCATGGTCAGCGAGTAACAGTCTGTTGAAACGAAAGGTGGTCCGATATCATGGCTATCCGAGTATTTGCATCCGCACTAGCGAAATGCCAATGCTTATTTGTGAAACGCTTCAACAAGGCGGCAACTGCTCGGTTTCACAGGGGGGCTCGGACTCATCAGGCTTGCGTGATTGAGGGGGGATCGCGCGCGCAGTATCGGCTACGTAGACGCATAACCTGTTGTCACGTTGGCATTGCTTCGTGTGGCACGGACTGAAAGCCGCGGATGTTGGGTCCTTTGCTGTGGCTGCGCCGTATGTTCGCCACTACTTGCGCAGATGCCCCAGCGAAGCCTGGTTCGCTCTTTGTGGCGTGAGCAGGCGTTCGTTATATTCGCCGCGATTTGGTTTGTGAAGCAACAGCGGGTAACTTGAGGTGCAGTATGCAGTGCGTGCATTCGCGACAATTAAAGTGGGCGCATGACTGTCGATCATAGAGCGCCAGTGAAACGGCATCCTCAACACCGTTGTTCCTGCTAACTAGTAACGGACTACGTTCGTATACGGCAAGTGTGTGTGTGTAAGGCATATTGTGCGTATACAGCCCACTTGTTGAAAGCCTTGAAAAACACCCATTTTTATTATTTTTTCCTCGGTAAAACACCCCCTTCCATCCGAATTTGCCCCCCCCCCCGGCTACGGGCCTGGTCATTACACACAATCTTGTCGTGACGCACATTCAAGTTACATGTCACATGGGGTGGTAGAATGGGGCTACGTGATCATGTATATGATCATGATCTTACGTTCACGCAGACGTTAGCGAGGGTGACGATGAAGGAGACAAGGTCTTTTGTCTGCGTTTTATCAGCATGCTTGCGAACGCTGCTTCTTCAACCTAATTAACATGTCATGTCGTTATAAAGCATTTTAGTTATGTGGCGCACGAATGTCATAGGCTCATGATGATATGCCAGTTAACCAAATGACCACGGCAGCGCCATGTAATTTATACTGATGCTAAATTCATGCTATGTGATTGATGTCATATACACTATGGTGCTATGCCGCGCTTGTACGTTCTTTCGTCACTTGAACTAATGATCATGGTGGCATAGTATGGCATTATGTAAGTCTTACCATGGCATGCACATCAGGTCAATTACTTTATGCATACATGTCAAGCACCTCAGGTATATGAACGATTCCAATTGCGGTCGCTTGTCATACGTACAGTTGACCAGCAAAAGTTTACTGACGACGCGAGCGCTTGACCAAGAGCCTCTTCGCGACATTTCCGCACGTTAGCGGCGATGGACAGCAGCTCAACGGCCAAAGACCTGGCTATTTTCCCACAGGGCACGATTATTTTCCGCCTCTCACTTTTACGTGCATCTGTCTCGAGAGCAGTCTATCAGTACAACCTATCAGTCGCAATCCTTTCAAAGTGATATGTACCCAACGGCCCGCCATTCGAACCACGCCATCGTAGCTTTGATTCTGCTGTCAAAGAACTGTGACGCTCATACTGCACATAAGCGCTTTGCGTGAAAACAATGAACCACCACTGTTCTGCGCGACAGTAGAAAAATTCATATGCCAGTGAATAACAAAAGTACCCGTTTCCGGTCTAGCGCTGCGGTCGGCGGTAGGTGGCGCACCTATATGTGGCGCGGACAAGCACTTCGGCGTAAAGTCCCTAAATATTTGGCAGAAAGTTTTTCAGGGACTTTACTGTGGCTACGCTTGCGTGGTCCCTAAACTTTTGGGGTTGACTGTACGTTCGCACACCAGACATACAAGTCATACTTTGCTAATCATGCCATGTCATTAGTGTTATCAGGTATGCATGCCAATTGCCGTTCACGTTCTGTTGTATCCAAAGTTAACGAATTAAGCACTACGGCTTTCCGACTGGTTCCACGGGAATATGTACAACCGCTACGGCTTCGTATGATTTATGTAATTCATGCCATCGTACACATGCATGCCGCGTTATTCACGCCTTGAGCCGTTAAAAAGTTTTCATATGCCATATCGTTCACTTTGTTGTATATAGCATAGTAGTGCACAGTGAACTTAAACGACTACGACGGCGTCACAAGCTATAGCATTCTCGGCATTTCTGAGGCGCCTTTTGGTAATAATGCTTTGTCTTAAATTTCTGGTGGCAACTCGGTGCTAGAAAACTTGGCGAAGCCTGCACTAAGGCGCTCAAGCCTTGAAACAGCGAAACTGGACGATTCCGAAGACTAATCTGGTTGCTTCTACGTTGCTTCTAGGCCTTAGCTATAGGTGATGCACGTTGTTTCTAGGTTACTTATAGGCCGTTTCTAGGTTTTAGGTAGGTGATTCTAGGTTGTTTCTAGGTTGATTCTCAGCGCAGAGAGATTCGTGTTAAACCACGGAGAGTCACAGACGATGGAAGGCCTACGCCAACGATGAAATGTCCGTGTCGTGTATGTACCGCGACACGGGCACATCGTCGTTGGCGTATGCCTTGATGCTTCAGGGTCTTCTCGCAGCCACCGTTGCCTTTCCCGTTCCCTAGTATCCTCTCGTTGTACGTATTCTCAGGGGTCTTCGGCTGGCAGCCGTCGCTTTGCAACCATTTCTAGGGCTAGCAGTTGCCTTCTTTCAGTGCTTTTTAGTGGAACTTGTGAGTAGTGGAATTTACCCAATATCTGTGGCACATACCCGTCTATGATGATGATAGTTGTCTGATAGACCGCACAAATTTCTGCAACACAGCGGTGAGCAGTGGGATTTACCCAATTTCTATAGCACAAACTCGTTTATGATGAGTTTTTTGTGATAGGCCGCACAGTCGCTATTGTTTGATAAGCCGCAGAAATTAGGGTTAGCCTAAGCAGCTTCGCTGCTAAAAAGTAGCAGAACAAACAGCTGAGGAACAGCTGCAAGTGCAGGTATGTGCCAACAGAAAAGAAAAATGAAATGAAATGCAACATAGGCACGTCCATGTTCCGACGCCTTTAAATATTTCATTATTGAGAATATACAGTTCAGATTATAATATTATTTAACTATCTAGTAGTGTTACCCTAACTTGAGCTTAATAGAATAATACACTTGCTCTGTATTGGGTATGAGCCATGGTATTAGGTATAGAAGAACCAGCTCGCGCTCATGTCGCGTGATGGGCCGGTTGTGTTTTATAGTAGACAGGTCTTTTTTCCCGCAGCGGCGTCGGCATCGCGGGTAGGACCGCTGGCATCGCTTCCTTCGCGTTTTCGCACTGCAACTACGGAAACCCTCAAGACGCCATGAGTCGCCTAGTCCAAGTTTCTGGAAAGTAACTGCGTATGCTCACATATTCTTTGATGTTCGTTGAATCTCTACGTGCGGTGGTGTAGCGCCAAAGAAAGACAGCAGGAAAATTGCTGTATTTAGCTTCTCAGTCATTGTTGCGTATGGGTTTAGGCAGTGTTCACCGAGAATGCCACTGAGAGTGGTCGTATGGCACCAATAGCGGGAAATCAACATACCGTATTTACTCGAACGTATCGCGAGTTTTTTTCTTCAGATATTTTGCTACTTAAAGGAGCCCTGACATCAAATTTACGCATGTGGATTTTTTTTGCATCCGCGAGTAGCTATCCACCCCCAAGTAACGATTCTCGACTCAAAATGCAGCGGAGGGACGAATAAGTACCAGTAATGTTGATAAATATATCCGGTATCGAACGCGATTCAAAACGGGAGGAAAACCCGCCAAATTGTAGTGCTGGTAGCGCTACCTCGCGGCCACGTCGGGGCCGCTCCCCAGCTGATCCCGCTGCCGCAAAAAAGGTGACGTCACGTCCAGCTGACATCGCTGACATTTCGTCTGCTAGGGAGCGGCAGGCTCGCGATCCTGCGTTAAAAGCAATGTATTTATCAACCTCGGCCGTACTGCCGGAGCACAGGAACACCAACTACGCACCTCATGTCGCGGACGTTTGGCGAGTGAATCACTGCTTTCAGCTGCAGTAGGGCACACGTATACGGTGGGAATAGCCCCGGCCTGGAGACTGCCTCGTATCAAACGAGAGACCGAACTGCTTCGCCAACACAGGATTCATCGTGTAGCAGCCCGCGTCAAAGTGAAGCGAGCAAATGCGGCTGCTGTTCACAGGCGTCCAGTCCCTCGGTCCAACGGCGCGCCGAACGAAGTCAACCCACTGGCTACGTTGAGGTTCGAGGCTTGGAAATGCAGGAAAGGACACGCACTTTCCGCTTTTTCCGCCCCTCGACTGGCAGGTTAGCACTACGCAGCGGCTCCCCGACATCCTGGCACATACTGTGTCGCTCCGAGTGATCGCACTCGCGCACGACAAATTAGTCGATGCGACACGATGTACCGCACGCACAGATCAACACAGCAAGAAGAGCCACTACTGAGACCACGCCGGGCGTCGGCGCCACAATAAACACACTCAGACCGTCGACGTCATTGTTACTAGCGTATCACTAGCGTAC
Organism: Rhipicephalus appendiculatus; assembly: GCA_030522465.1. Classification (NCBI taxonomy): domain Eukaryota; kingdom Metazoa; phylum Arthropoda; class Arachnida; order Ixodida; family Ixodidae; genus Rhipicephalus; species Rhipicephalus appendiculatus. The sequence continues at coordinate 14,984 of JALIZH010022000.1, read as the reverse complement.
GTCATAGGTGTTATTCTATCACGTGTTCTATCACACCTCACACGTTGCACTAGTGTCTATGTCGCAGGGCATTCAGTTTTCCGTTGAGCGTTCATACGCTGTTTGCCTGGTTTGCCCTCGAAATAAAATAACTTCCACGCGACGGACGGCATTCAAATTTGGCCAAGACGACCTCTGCATACCGAGCAATCGAATGAAGGACACATCTCGACTTTGAAATTTGATGTCAGTGCTCCTTTAAAGTCGACCCTGGTGTTGATTTTTGCTACATAAAGCAAAAATCAACACCAGGGTCGAGTGCTGCGCCGGTCGGATTCCGTCGACCTGACCGGTGAGGTCAGGTCGACGGTGAGGTCGACGGCGGGTCCGGTGAGGTCATAGCATCTTACAGATCTGTGTAAGATGTTCAAGACCCTGGTGTTAGTCGAATACCGAAATACTGAGTCTACAATTTTTCTTCCTGGATGAAACAAAAAGTCACCCCTCGTGTTACAGTCGTGCTCCTGTTACAATCGATAAATACGGTATGTCGTTTTTCTGTACGATTGGGACATTTCACCGTGTTTTGGACATTTAGGATAACGCGCAGTTGTTTTTTTTTATCACATCAGTCCGTGGCAGACTTGCCATATGGCCACTGTAAATTGACCCATAGCTATCGACAAAGAAACTCCGATTTACGTCCCTGACGTGAACAAGAGTGCCCGAAGCACGGTACGTAAAATGCTTTGACTAAAGGCACTACCTCGGGCAGTCTACAACTATCAGGGTCTAACAATCCGAATAGGTCCGCTATTTCGTTGTAAGCAGCGATCTATGCGCACTCTGCGATACAATGTTTGCTGTCCAGGAACAAAGAGCACCCGCGCATGCGTCTGTGCCCGAGTGCGATTGGTTAATTTTCCACAAAGAGCCCACATTTCCATATAGAGCATTCGACATGAAGCAAGATGTTCTGGAAAGCACGTTACGCTAACTGCGTTTCGCGTTACATCTGTTTTTGGTGATCCAGGTATTGAGGTGACTTCACTTGGATCCTGAGGCACACGGGCGTACTCTGTGGAACCAGCTCGCCATGGAAGAGCAGTCTTCATCGAATTCCTTTGGGAACCATTGCAAGCCCCTGATCTCTCACCTACGTCATCACATATACAAGATTCTCGTCATGATGATGCTCACGGCATCAGGATCAGCCCCGAAGACAGCTATGCCGGTGAGCTCCACTGCGGAGCATCAAACAACCATCCTGGAAGAGAACCGAGCGGCGCCGTGCTTCGTGATCAACAGATGCTGGTGTCCGAGAAGTCTGGCACACATCCCGGTGAATCAAGTGCAATAGATAGCGATTGCCGTTCCCTTTTCAGGGCGGAGGAACTAACGCGTGAACGCCGAGATGCGGAGTACCACGCAGAGGAACACACGCACCGAAGGTCTTACCGAGTGGAACGTTATCGGTCCAGCTCTTACACCATGAGATACCGATCACGAGTCTCAAGCGAAAGACACCGCGACCGCAGTGACAGCCCTCGAAGGCGTCGTCGTTTTGAGGAGGACTGGTATATGGAAGAGCACGAACGTCGAAGACGTAGCCTAAGGCCCGCTTCCTTCGGTTACTTCTGGCGAAGGCAGTACTCGTCGTTGTCTTTCGCCGTCTCCAGAAGTCATTCGCGTTCCGGTGTCTTGTACAGGAGAACGCAACGGCAGCCAGCGCGTCGAGCATATGGTCCGGTGAGGTCGATGGAATCCCACCAGCGCAGCACTCAACAGCACCGTGTACGCTCCCTCGAAACCGTACCTCGAGAAGGCGATTGGCGGCACGGCAGCGCCATGTCTACTGAACGAGAACCTTCGAGAATCATCGAGACTGACCCTCCGATCGAAGATGGGGTGAACTCCGAGCCTGAACGTGTCATACCAAAAGTACAGCTGGCAGAGTATCATCTGGAAGACCCTCGCAGGGAAGACTACGCTCCGGGTTTTCATCGCGATTTGCATATTCAGGAACACGAAGTGATAGACCTCACAGTGTCCACCCATGAACGACACTATGAGGCACAAGAGCTCAATGGTAGCGGTGGCGGATCGTTGGGACTTCATGGCCAGATTCCCAGCAGTTCCGCGCGACCACCCGCTTCCAGAACGTGCACACTTCGATCGAGCGACATCTACCGCCCGGAAAACCGCTATATCTCCTTTTACGCCGCCATAACTTGCACCGTTGCGATTACCTGTGTCAGGAGGATCCAGACATCTGTGTAAGATGTTCAAGACCCGTTGAGTCTCTCGTAAACTATGGTTCAGGGGGCTCAAGGCCTGAAGAATACCTTGTTAGCTATTGCCCCGTGGGTCCGAGGCCTGAGGAATGCCTTGTTAACTATTGCCCAAGACCCACGAATACTGCCCGGTCTATGAGAGAAGCTTCACAGGCAGGCATGCCATCTCTAAGAGCTTTTCATGTTGGAGCAAACGAGCTGAGCCCATGCTTCCAGACACTGACGAGGAGGGGCAATTCGATGATGCGTCAGCTGCCACCGGACGGAGAACGCACGTGGTTTGACTATCCACGGGAACTTGCGGATCGAATTGTCGAAGCGATGGTTCACACAATAAGGGCGCAGAGCTACGAAGTCGACGCATTACGAGCTGACATGAGAGACTTGAGAATCAGAATGGCGAATTTTGTTGCTGACGAAAAGAAGGCTCAAGAACAATCGCTGGCATTCATAGCTGCTGTCAAACATCGAATGGCCGAACAACATTAGTACTGCCTGCTGAAGCTGTTAGTTTATCGATTATAGAGAAACAGCTAACCAATGGATACAGAGGACTTCGCGGCTGTTGAACCGTGTGTCACTGTAATATGTCAGTATTCCTTACTTAACCTTGCTGTGTTATTTCTCATGTAGAAGGAAAACGTCATTTCGTAATGAAAGATATAAGGATGAATAAGTGCTGCTTCTTGAGTTCGTCGCAGTTTTGATTACACCTTCGTGAGTCTTTGTTGCATTATTTCCAACAGCAGATTGCTTGAAAACCACACCACGGCAAAAGCTAAACAAGTAATTTTTTAAAAAATTATTTTGCTTCAATGGAGCACCTGACTAATCAGTATAGTAAACTGTTGATAGTTTTGTTTTGCAAATGCCACTCCAAGATAGCGAGCAAATTTGAAACATTTGGATGTTCCCGACGTGGGTCGGGTGCGCGTCGAGTCCAGAGTGCAGGTAGTCCTAGAACCGAGTCCGAAACACCGGAGCCGGTGTTAGCCTGTGCCTTCACAAATTTGAATGTTAGCTCTTGTATTTGGATCGTTGTGGTCAGTCAAGCATTTTCGTGTTCGGACTCTCGATTATTTAGATTCCAATGTATTCTTTATACGCACCGAAAGCTAACCTGGCCTGATGGGATTTCGTCAGATTACATCAAGGTGACCTGGTACAGAAAGGTAAAGCGCAATATTGGCATCGGGCTTCTGGCAGATGTTTACAATAAAAATTAGCAGTTCTGAGTACGAATACAACCGATGAGCGAAGCTACTTAGAAATGGGAAGCAAGTGACTATGTACGTTTTGAAACTCTTGAACCATTCGAAGGATGCAAGGCAGATTGCGATTTCGGTGTCTCGGTTGATGCTAATGATCTTGGGAAAGTCGCCTTCGCTGAAGGTGTCCACATCGGGTAGGTCGTATTTCCAGTACTCACCGAAACTGTCGAACCCGCAATGGGTCTACTGTCAGAGGAAAGAAGAGATGGTAGCACGGAGGAAACTAGTCGTTCATGGCAGCAGAGCGTGCGTGTGGCACAGGGAGAACGCTGGCTACATTAAAACGCGAAGTGTTTTTTTTTGTTTTTTTTGCGCCTCGCGCCTTGTTTGCGCGCGGAGAGCGTCTGCTGCGCTGGGTGCCGCAACGCGCGTTCGCCAGTTTAAGGGGAGAGCGCAGAGACGAAGAAAGAGGAAGACTAATCTGCCTCCTCGCATGCGTTCGTATTCTCGCGCTTCACGCATCGTGTAGACGCCATCCGCGTCATAAAGCTCATTTATCCTCCCGCGTGAGGGGGAGACGCCACAGCTGGCACCGTGCCAGGGAGCTTCAATGGTGAACGGGTGCCGGCCTAAGGAGCTTCGCTCCTAAAAAAGAATTCTGACGAGTACTAACGACAAAAAATCGTATTAATCAACCGCTTAGACAATGTATTAGCATCATTGTTACAATATGCTTACTCTGCCGAAAATAACATGCAAATTAGAAATGGTGACGTTGCTTGGCGATTCTAGGTGACCCGATGATGTTTTCTGAGGCCTGCTGAGGGGCGTAGCCAGAAATTCTTTCTGAAGCGTTTCAACCCCTTTAAGTATGTTCGCGCATGTGTCAGCACGTGTGTGCGTGTATGTGCGCACAGAAAATTAAAAATTTCTGTGGGCGGCCTGATTTCCCAAACCTCCCACTGACTATACTACTACTGCTATTGTTATTATTGTTACTACAACTACAAAATTTTTTTGTCATGGATAACTGGAGAACGTTCCGGTATAAAAGTACAAGCAAGTCTAGAGCACACAGGAAGTGAATGCAAGTGGGCCTTACGAAAAAAAAAAAAACTCTGAAAGTCTTCAAGTTATGCGAAGACTCCATTACAAAGGAAAAAAAGCGAGACTGCATGCATTGTAGGAAGTTAGATGAGCATTGGGGTGCCGCAATGGTACTCCGCTGCAATGTGGGGCAGATAACTCATTTATTACGTAAGGCATAAGAAGTCGCGGGTGAGTCTCAAGTCACATAGTGCAGCAAGTGCTAGGGCCCTTCTTATAGGACCGTCTATCGTCGAGACGCTGTCACCATGCATTCGACAGCGACGTACTCGCTACCATTCAGTCCTTGCTAATTCGGTCGTTTCCTCGGAGTTCGCGTCCAGTTTTAGGTCTTCGTTTGGGTCATCCAGCGGGAGCAGTCTAGGCTTCGCTGACGTCACTGTTGCAGGTGTCTCCTCGCTGTCTTCTGCGCGCTGCTTGGTGTGAGACGTCGACGCCTCGTCCGTGTCGTTGATCTTGACGCTTTGCTCTGTTACCAAGAAGTCGACCGGTACTGCGACGGTGATTGGGTACGAGCGCCTGATGATGAACGCGTAGACGATCACGAGCACCAGCGTACTCAGAAGCAGCGCCAGCAGGACGCAGTTAGAGAAACGCACCCAGGGTTGGTGCCACTTGTCCCAAATGTCCGTGTTGTACGCTAGTCGTTTTGTTAGCGGGCTGCTGGACCCGGAGCTGTCGGTTTCTTTCTCATGTGCCTGCACCAAACCAAAAGCGTAATAATTTTAGCACCAAAGCCTTAGATGTCTCATGAAACTCGAAAAGTGTCCTTCAGTGGCGTCAACACAAATGAGGAAAAAAAAACTGTTTTAACGACGCCCCCCCTGTAGCGTCGTCATGACAGCACAGGCAGCCAATGTTTCTGCCGTCGTCGTGATGTCACTATAACGGCACTTCACGCTTCGTCAAATGATGACGTCGTCATGTGACATCGTCGCTTCGTCGAATACGAGCCAATCACGGAGGCACTGCGAAAACCACGTGATGTGGAGGAAGCCTCCAGTGCAGGGGCGTAGCCAGAAATGTTTTTTTTTTCGGGGGGGGGGGGGGTCACCATGATTTCGGGGAGGGCAACTCCTTGAAATGGTCATTTTTGGCTCAGTATGTCATGCAAATAAGTTTCGGGGGGGGGGGCACGTGATCGGTGTGCCACCCCTGGCTGGCACTGCTCCAGTGTCTCATATCCTGGATTAGTGCAAAATCACGTTAGGTGAAGAATATCTGTCGGAGGCAGGGGGGAGAACTGATCCAGCCACTGAGAACAAAATGAACCATGGCTACCTGTCATCGAGATGTCTTGGAGAAAATCCTTAAAGGGCCGTGTGACTTTTTGTCATATCGGTAAGACTATTTGTTCACTGCGTATAGGCCATTTTACTGAGCGTTCGGTGCTTCCAAATTTGGCAGTAGCTTTGCCGTTTTCTATCTTTAGGGACTAAACGAACGGTGACACGGTAGACAGTGTACATGAAAACGATTGGGTTGGTTCATTGCACGTTTCATTACCTTATTAATTGGAGCCTTGATATACAAAATAAGAAAATATTCATTTAACAGCTAGACGTGCCGGTGGTCATGTGTCTTGCGTAAAATCGTCAATGCAGTATCATACACGAAAGTCAATATTTTTGAGAATAACAGCTACACACTCTAACTGGCCGTGGCAGCTTAGGAGAAAGGATGTGACAGTGCTAAGCTCAAGGGCACGGGTTCGATTTCCGGCGACGCCGGTTGCATATGGATGGCGGTGAAATGACTCGTGTGCTTTAATTCAGGTGCGCTTTAAACAACACATGGTCAAAAAATATGCGGAATCTCCCACCATGCCATGCCTCGTAATGTTGCGGTTTTGACAACTAAAACCCCATAAGTTACCGTTAACATTACATGCTTTGGAACTCTAAATACGGATTGGAGAAGCAACCGTTCTTCAAGTAAGTCCGAGTTTCTGATTTTAATGCGCCAGCCGTGGTAGACAAGTTGCGAATACTGGAAGACAGCTTACCTGCACAGAAAAAATTCATACACAATCATGTGCCTCCCGTTCTCGCCTGTATTGTTACGGAATGCAGGGGCGTAGCCAGAAATGTTTTTTTCCGAAGGGGGGGGGGGGTGCTTAACCACTCTTTATGTATGTTCGTGCGCTTGTTTGTATGTGTGTGTCCTTTACGCATGTGAAATTGAAATCTGCCGGCAAGTTTGTACTGTACGTGTTTATGAACATCGTGCTAGCTACAACAGCATACAACGGCCCGGAACTTTGGGCAAAGACATACCTGAGTAGTTCCAGTAGTCACCGTAGTTGGCTTTGCGCTGGCCTCTCCGCTGCCTCCACATTTTGCTTCCCCGACTGCTGGTGGACGTGGTGCTCACCATTATCGTACAGGTGGAGAGTTCTTCTTACTTCTTCTCGTCATCATGGCTCATACCCAATGCAGGGGATTGGCCGAGTAGTAGGTGAATCCCCCCCCCCCCCCAGTATTTTCTGTAATGTATTACTCGTAGAAGCTATAGTTAACTAATTTAATGAATGGATGTACGAATTATTGGTAATGAAATATTTAAAGAAGAAGAATTTAGTTTAGATACTCTTTTAGACTGGCTGAAGAATTCCTCAATGGCATAGAAATCTCTGTGGCTGTAGCCCATGGTAGAGGCGCCAAAAGAAGGAATAACTGATTCTGATACATCCAGACCCAGATTTTGAAGAGGTGGTTGTATGAATCTGTTCCTCAATAACAATCTGGCAGGGATACCACTGAGATGAAATCCTTCTTCTTCTTCTTCGCCTCCTTCCTGGTTATGCTGATGACTGCGTCTCATGACCCATACCCACTAAGACGCATCGACAAATGATATCAGTGTCATTAAGGCGAAAGCCTTAGATGCATAATCAAATGCGAAAAGGGACCGTCGGCGGCGTCACCGCGAACGCGAGTGATGGAAAAAAATCACGTGATGAGATCACCATGTAACGCCACAGGTCACCAAAATTTGTGATGTCTTCATGACGTCACGATGACATAATGTGACATCGCACAATGACATCAACACTTCACATAGTCGCTTGTGCAGAGGTGGCCCGATTCTGGATGTAGTGCAAAGCCACGTGGGTGCATAAAGCTTTCGAAGGGGGGCGGGGTAGGCTATAACCTGGTCACACTGGCAAATTTAGTGTCATTTTGAGCAAGTGCACTATAACCCCAAGAATGTCACTTCGGCGGCGCGCTGCTAGACTAGAAACGAAAGCGCAATTGGAAAAGGATGGTAATGACGATGGGTATTTACGTAGCACAACAGGTATTTTTTCTTTTTTGTATTTCAGGCATTTATTCTTAAAGGAGTACTGTCACGAAATTTATACATTTCGGGATTGTTGCTCTAAATAAGAGCACGGGTTTCGAGAACCCTAAAGAGAGTACTGTGGTGCCTGGGAATGAATCGCATATATGTTTAGTACCGCAACCTTAAAAAGTCACTTTGGTTTCGATATCGAGTGGGTGGCATCTCCGTGACGTGCCATGGCAGTGTGACGTCACGGGAAGATAACAATTCCGTTTCCTTTCCCAGAAACAATGCTACATCCAAAAATCCACATTCTTATCGAAAATGCTGTCACACGCTAATACCACCCGCCTCGTTCGTTGCCTGGCAGTACCCGGCACGCGGCGATAACACAGGATAAGGCGCGCGAGTTTAGATGACGTTTACTATACGACATAATAACTGCGTGGGTTTTTCGTGCCAAAGGCCACGATTTGACGATGAGGCACGACGTAGTGGAAGGCTCCGGAAATTTCCACCACCTTGGTTCCTTCAATGTGCACCTAAATCGATGACCAAACAAGGCTCTAGCATTTGTACCTTCGTTGAAAATGCGGCCGGGAGGGAACCGGCGATCTGCGGGTCAGCAGGCGAGCACTGTACCACAGTGGCGGCTGTTGTAGGAGACAAAGGCCCGTATTCACAAACGCTCCTCGACTCGAAACTCGACCTCAAGGGATCCTTGGGGACTGTTTAGAGCTGCGATTTCTACAACGTGACACGTCTCAAGGATCCCTTGAGGTCGAGTTTCAAGTCGAGGAGCGTTTGTGAATACGGGGCAAAGACACCGCAAAAGACCACCACTCCCATCCCCACACCCAGTGGCGTCGCCAGGGGGTGGTACACCGGGCGCATGCCCCCCCCAAAATTTTTTTTTCGCCATGACATACAGTGCGAAAAATGACCATTTCAAAGGAGGTGCTCCCCCCCCTCCGAAAAACATTACTGGCTACGCCCCTGCCCACACCGCTTTTTCAAGCGAAATTCTTATATGCCTCTTCAAACGCAAAAACTGACCGTCGGCTGCTTCAACACGAGTGATGAGAAAAATCATCATCACGCGATGACGTTCACCATATGACGCCATCACGTCAAGATCGCCAAAATTTGCGACGCCACAATGACGTCACTTTGACGCAGCCTAACGTGTCTTTACATTATTGTGTGATCACAATACATCGTCGCTTGGCCAAGGTGGGCAAATCACGAAACCACTGCAAAACCAGGCGGGATGCAGAAAGACTGAAATGACCACAGTACTGGAGGTAGTACATAGTGCAATACCACTTTTAGGTGCCGAAAGCTTTAGTAAGGGGGGAGGGGGGGAGAGGATCAATACATTTTTGACTGAGAAAAATAACAAGGGTTTCGCCTTCGATTTGTCCTAGGTGAATGCATAGGAACCCTGTAAGTATTTTCCTTTTTTTTTTTCTTTGAAGCTCGCTGGCGCCTGCAGCTGTTCGCTCGTTTTGTAACGTGAGTCAGCAGAAACGAATGGACAGTGTTGAAGAGTGCGCGTTCCGGCAGGCTGCTAGTGAAACGCAAATGACTCAGCCTTAGTAGACCGAGTCAGAAGCGGTGAAATATCACTGATAACGATGCGCCCTTATCAGCTGGCCGTGTTTACGATTTGATAACAACGCAAGTGCTGAGGAGCCTGCCTGTCACGACTGTTTCGCAACATTTAATAACAGTATCTGGGGTTTGACCTTTCGAAACCACGATGTGATTATGAGAGACGTCGTAGTGGAGGGCTCAGGAAATTTCGACCATCTCGTGTTCTTTAAAGGGGCCATGACACCCACTTTTCGATGGTAATCTGTGTTATGTGAGTTAATCCTTGTGCATTCACAAGTAAGCTGGCTAGATTTTAGCACATTTGGTCGAGCACTTCATTTATAACTGACTATTTTTACAAACAAGCGAGTGGCCTCAGAGTCGGGCAACACTGGCGCACTCGCGAGCCGTGACGAAACAAGGAGCTAGCTGTGCGAGCGTCTGCATTCCGGCGAACGATGCTGTTCCGTGGTCAGCTGCGCGTGAAATCTAGATAATTTAGCTTTGTTCAGCTTAGCACTGAAATTGAACGATTTACTGCGGCTGGACCTTCGGTAGAAGACGCCTGCGCCGCTCCCTCCAGCACATGACATCACACGCGCCATGGTAAAATGGCGGTCGCCTGCGGTGGGCCTAACTTACGGCCGGTGAATTCTTGAACTTGTTTCGCAGTGAAATACGTTTTTTTTTACGGACTATACGTTTCATATATGTGTAGGCATAAGAGACCCTCTACTTCTACATTTTGCTGAAAACTACAAATTGTTGGGTGACCGTGTCGTGGCCTGTTTACCGATATCTACAGACGCATGCCTCTACTATTCCGCCTACCCCGAAATGCGACCGTCGCGGCCCGGGATCGAACCCACGACCTTATGGACGGCAGCCGAGCAGCATAACTACTGATCCACCGAGGCGTACTTACTTGCCACATTTCTAATTAGCGCAAGAAACAAAGATGCACTATAGAGAATACTGACTGGATTATGTGCTAAACTATAAGTGGAAATATATTTTTGGAAGGCGTATGATGCGCAGAACCCTGAAGCAAATTCACACTCATAACGCCTCCCCCCCTCCCCATCCCTCCTCCCAGTTATCACCGCTACTTTTTCCACTGATGTGTTCAGATGTTCAACGTTACCGTCGCTATAACTAATTAACAATTTCACTGCACTCCTTGCTTTCGAGATATGAGCCTCTTATTAATGAGAGCCTGTGACGGGGCAATTCACTAGCGCGACGCGAGGCCAACACAGACGGCCGGCCGACGTGTCGCCCGCCGACGATGTCGCTGGACCGTCTAGTCACACTAGGCCGACGATGACGCCTCGAAAAACAGCATGTCGTCATAGTGTAACATGATGGAAGACCGAAAACACCAGCAAAACGCATCGGCAGACTTGTCTTCGGCAGGTCTTCAGGAGATCGGTGGCCGAGCGAAAATTTGCCCATGTCGTTAGTTAAAACGATGAAGGGGGAGATCTTCGGGGGAGATAAGCAGGCCCCGCACAATACCTCCTCAGCGCACCCCACGGCTGTCTTTTCTTCGCTTCCCCTTTGTCTGTCCCCACCCCGTCCCTCGACGCCGTGAGGGATGGCGGGGGCTGCGCCGCGTAGCCCGAGAGGGACAATTGCAGAGGAGGGAGGATGACTGAAAATGAAGCGCAGGTGGTGCCTGTTTCAATTTCTCCGTGCAAGTTCAGTCGGTGTCGCCGCGCGCGCCTCCAGTGTGACTAGAGAATCGGCCGACGAAAGGCTGTGAGCACGACAAAGCGCAGAGGGAGTCTTCCACAGACCATCGACGGACTGTTGGCGTCGTTGCAGTGTAAATGGGACGACGACACGACAAAGACGCTCCCAAAGACAGTCGGCAGACGAAAATCGGTGTCGTGTCGCTCTTGTGTAAACGCGCCTTTATAAACCAATCATGCGCTTTCATAAAGTGATTCAAATATTTCCCTCTGCTTGAGCACGCGGATTCTGGAGAACTGCGCTCTGTACAAGAACCTTCGGCAGTGCTCAAATAGGTGGCCTCGAACCCCTAAAGCACTGACAGAGGCCCGGGGCTTCGTCAAACTTTCGAGAACGTGCCATGCGGCCAGTTCTGCGCAGCGGGCTCAAGCTGATTGAAGAAAAAAAAAAGCGTGCTACGCGTTTTGTTGACTGCCATGTCGCAGTGGCCCATTTGATTCCCGTCTCCGGCGGCAAGTGTTACATTGGTCACAGCAGGCGTATGCATCTTGTTGACAAGATACGAAAAATCATTGCAGTCGAGGGCTTCCGGCGGGGCCGCTACGTTCCCAATCATGATTACAGAGCACAGGCAACGTTACACGCATGCTGCTTCGCCGTATTTGTTTCCCTTTCCCTCTGTTTTGGGCCAGCGCAACACCGACGTCGGTGACAGTAAGCTACAGAAGTTTGTCGTTGATTTAACCGCAACCCGCTGCCTGCGATCAACCTTTAGAAGCGCGGTGCCCTCAGCTTCGGCCTTTTGGTTTCGCTCGAGTGGATAGATGTTGGGTGCGCAAGGCTCTGGAATAGGTAAGTTCATGCATTCTTCTGCGCGCTTGTCTGCAAGCCCCGCTTGCTTGTGGTAACTTGACTCCGATGTTAAGCCGCGTTCAGACTGCAGCAGCATCTGCCACAAGTGTCGTATTGCGTAAGGGCTGGAATGTCCGCTTGCATAGCTAGTGATCACGCATGTTCACATTGAACCCTTCGGCAAGATACATTTTTTTACGACGAGCCAATCACCGGTGCGTTGTGTCCACGGTACGATTGTTACCAAGTAGCGTACGTTTCGCGCGTTAGGTCATGGCTGGGCTGGCTATTCTGCCTTCGTGAAGCAACTTCGAACATCGCTAGAGGCACCGTGAACACGTTAGGAGCCGCCACAGTCGCGCGGTGCCTCCGGCGCCAAAGCGGCCAAGGCAGCAGATTTGACGGGATACGGGAGCAGACAACGCAAGCGGCGGCGAGCCACTGCGCCAGAAGACCAACGCCGGCTTATCCAGCGCGCGGTGGAGCCTGCGGTATCCCAAGGGATCCCCGCCGACCTCCTCTAAAATAGCGCAACCAGTCTTCGTACTGGTCCCCTCCATCTTTTTTTTTTTTTTTTTCTGTTCTGGGAGAAATAAAGATACCACCACCACCACTGCGCCGTGCTTTGGTGCTTCGCTTGAGGCGCTTCCGTTCCCGTTTGCTTTGAAAGGACGGTATATTGTTAGCAGCCGTGAGATAACCGTAGTTTTAGCGCGTGTGCTTTTTTTTTTTTTTTTTGCCAGAGTTCGTGCTCCCCCAGGCGAACGCGGCTACATCAAATTCTTGGCGAAAACGACAACGAGGTGACGAACCCATCGGGCGAAACTGCACGCGTCTAGCGCGGGCCGCTTCGCTCACTAAACGATGAAAGCTTATCACACTCGGGCTAACGCGGCAGCAAACTCGGCGACAGCTTGCAACAGAGGACAGCAGCGATTGCACTGTCACGGCCGCTGCAGGATTGCTATCGCGGAGCGATGCTTTATGCTATGCTATTCTTATCGCCCAACACTCGCGGCTGGGTGATCGCGTGATAACGCGGACGGACAGTCACTCTGACCACTGGCCAAGCGCGGAAAGCACGAAAAGCATTGGCATCGAAAAAGGCGTCGTTCCGCGATTGCACCCCTGTGCGAGCGGCTGAGAGCATCCCGTCAAATCTGCTGCTGTTGCCGCTGGAGGCGACTTCACGAGTTACGTCTGCACGGAGCCTGTACGAGTGGAAAAGAAAATTTTCTAAATTGAGCGACAACGAATAAACGGGCTACAAAGGTATCGAACTACGTTGTGTCAGCGTTAGGAACCGAGACCGAGTGCGTGCATGCCGGCAGACACTATACGCTGCAGCTAATACGGCCTTGAAGGTGTTGCAGCTCATGCACTGTCAATAATTGCTAGCTCCCAAATTCCAACTTCCAACCGTGCGTCATTCTGCAGCTGCTTGTCGCACTACGCTTTCAGACGCTGGTCGTACAGTCTGAGCCTTTGTCGCACTTCTGCGATTATTAAAGGGTCCCTGAAACGGTTTTTTGAAGTTTTGTCAGCGTTTAGGCTAGAGCATCATCAAACCATTCGCACCACAAATTTAGCGCCACGCTGTGTACCAAAGCCACTACGGACAATTATATCATACCCTCCTTCTCACCCTTGCCTCGCCTCCTCAACTCATGAGACACGCTGGCGATCGCAGAGCTCTCATGAGCGCACTTGACGATTCGAGCTTCGCCCAGTCATGACCTTCGAGATGGCACGCCGATAGGTTGCGCGCAATCGCTCGTAAGGATCGCTCGTATTGTCAGAATGAGGCGAAGAGTTCGTCAGGCTGCAGTCAGCGTGTTTCTCTGATCTCTATGGAGGCGTCCAGGTATTACAGTGCAAGTTAATACCGAACCCCTGACCGCTAGCGTCCACATTTTCTCTCGAAAAACCTCCTCGTCGCAGGCTTGAGTGCATTCACCTTTGAGGAGAAAAAGTCGCGGAGCTCTAAAGTTCTATCCCACTACTATCGTCGAGAGTAGCTGTGTTCAATACCTGGAAATTTAAGTGAGCACAGATTTAAATACGTCGCATGCGTTAAAAGAAGCGATGGTACATAGCGAGCTGCCTCGTTTACCCGCAACAGTAACAATGGCTGCACTGTTGCAAAAGGTGGTAAGCTGGGCGAGTTGAAATGGATGAATAGTATTGCAGTACCTTTTGTTCTAGTGTGTCTTCCGTCGTTTCGCCCTGATTAATAAACATGTCCTACTGCTTATCTGCGTCATTTTTGTAAAAATATTTCCGCGTAGCTCTCGCAAGGGCGTCACCGTAGCCAAACGGGATTTAAGCGCCTGCGCATTCCTCTGGGAAATAATTTGAGTTGGATAAAGTAGCTGCACCTGAGCATGTGTATCAGACAGGGTCATATTCACCAATGCTGAATGAGGCTGCGAACGTTATTTCAGGTACAGAAATCATTTCAGATGGAAGGACATAAGGGTAGCTTCTTGGGCTTGTTGGTTTGGCATGATACAGTGTGAAAGCGCAAAAGACGAATACAGAGAAGAGGCTTGTCAAACACGAGCGCTGTGTGTGTGAAGCCTCTTCTCTGTCAGCGTTCGTGTGGGTCAAGCCTCTTCTGTCTTAGTCTTTTACGCTCTCACCCTATGTCATAGCAAGAATATACGTTTGGAAAGCAACGCACGTAGAACTTGCCGTAGTGGTCTAGTGCTTACGGTACTCGACTGCTGATCCGAAGGTCGCGGGATCGAATCCCAGCCTCGGTGGCCGAATTTTCGAAGGAGGCGAATATAGGGAGTATGCACTGACGTCAAAGTGGCTGCCATTTTGTTGTACAGCCAGTACAGTGAAAGCCGCGCTTTCTAATCTTGATCTGCTTATCTCCACAACAGTGAAGCTGTGAACCGTACAACAAAATGGCGCCCGATGACATCACGTGAATGTACTTATGAGCACGTTAAATGGT
>JALIZH010021999.1:0-37980 GCA_030522465.1 Rhipicephalus appendiculatus | reverse complement strand
TTGAAGCTGTACTTCAAGCAATCAAGACCTCCGGACTCACCCTCAAGCCAGAGAAGTGCCCCTTCGCGTACGAAGAACTTTTGTTCTTGGGCCACGTGATAAGCAAATCCGGAGTACGCCCCGACCCGCAAAAGACAACCGCCATCGCTGCTTTCCCACCACCCAACGACAAGAAGGCCGTGCGTCGATTTCTGGGCTTGTCTGCCTATTACGGGCGGTTCGTTAAAAACTTCGCCCGCATCGCCGAGCCTCTCACTAACCTCACCAGGACCGACGTCGAGTTCAAGTAAGAAACGCCGCAGGAGGGAGCATTTCAAAAACTAAAACGACGCCTCCGTTACTTGCGCATTTCGACGAACACGCCGAAACAGAAGTGCACAGCGACGCGAGCAGCGTAGGACTCGGCGCCGTCCTTGTGCAGAGGACGGACGGACTAGAAAGGGTTATCAGTTACGCTAGCCGGTGCTATCAAAGGCAGAGGCCAACTACTCCACAACAGAAAAGGAGTGCCTTGCCATCATCTGGGCTACATCAAAGTTTCGCCCCTACCTTTACGGCAGGCCCTTCAAAGTTGTGAGCGACCACCACGCCTTGTGTTGGCTAGCTAGCTTGAAAGACCCTTCTGGTCGCTTCGCACGGGGGGCGCCTGAGACTTCAAGAATTCGACATTACCGTCGTTTACAAATCCGGAAGAAAACACTCTGACGCCGACTGCCTGTCTCGTGCCCCCCGTCGACCCACCGCCGCTGGACGACCAGGATGATGACGGCTTCCTGGGAACCATAAGTGCCGACGACTTCGCCGAGCGACAGCGAACGGACCCGGAACTCAGGAGCCTTATCGAATACCTCGAGGGCAAGAGCGCCACTGTTCCGAAGGTATTCAAGAGAGGACTGGCGTCGTTCTTCCTGCGAAACGGAGTCCTCCTAAAGAAGAACTTCTCGCCCCTTCGAGGCCAAACACCTTCTCGTGGTTCCATCATCAATGAGACCAGAAGTCCTCCAGGCCCTACACGACGACCCGACGGCTGGACATCTCGGTGTTTCCCGCACGATCGCAAGGGTACAGGAAAAGTACTTCTGACCGCGCCTTGCCGCCGACGTCGCCCGCTACGTAAGGACGTGCCGAGACTGTCAGCGACGGAAGACACCGCCAACAAGACCAGCAGGCTTCCTTCAGCCGATCGAGCCTCCTCGGCGACCGTTCCAGTAGATCGGGATGGACCTCCTGGGGACGTTCCCAACGGCGACTTGCGGAAACAAATGGATCGTCGTAGCCACCGACTACCTCACCCGCTACGCCGAAACAAAAGGCCTGCCCAAAGGCAGTGCCGCCGAGGTAGCCAAGCTCTTCGTCGAGAGCATCGTCCTGCGTCATGGCGCCCCAGAGGTTCTCATCACCGACAGAGGTACGGCCTTTACTGCGGAGCTAACTCAGGCGATCTTGAGATACAGCCAGACAAGCCACCGCCGGACCACCGCCTACCACCCACAGACCAATGGCCTCACCGAGCGTCTCAACAAGACCATCGCCGACATGCTGGCCATGTACGTCGACGTCGAGCACAAGACGTGGGATGCCATCCTTCCGTATGTGACCTTCGCGTACAACACGGCCGTGCAAGAAACGACACAGGTGACGCCATACAAGTTGGTCTACGGACGCAGCCCGACAACGACGCTCGACGCGATGTTACCGAACGTCACCGAGGAAGAAAACGTCGACGTCACCGCCTACCTACAGCGCGCCGAAGAAGCCCGACAAGTCGCCCGCCTGCGAATCAAGAATCAGCAGACGACCGACAGCCGCCGCTACAATCTTCGGCGACGCTTCGCGGAATACCAGCCCGGCGACCGCGTTTGGGTGTGGACGCCCATACGATGACGTGGACTCAGTGAAAAACTTCTACGACGATACTTCGGACCGTATAGGGTGCTTCGACGTCTCGGCACACTCGACTAGGAGGTTGTCCCCGACGGCATTTCGAACTCTCAACGGCGCCGTGCGCGACCTGAAGTCGTCCATGTCGTGCGCCTCAAGCCGTTTTACGCGCGGTAGTGAACCTGAGGGCTGTACTTTTTTAAGGGCGAAGCTCCTTAGCCTGTCGGTCGTGCGTCCCTGGTATGTAGTAGCCACCTGCTGATGACGATGACGATCGCGATGCCATAGAACACATGGGGATGACGCTGCCATAAGGGCAGCGTCATCATAGTGGGGACATGGAATGTACCCACTATGTGGTAGCCACCTGCTGATGACGATGACGATCGCGATGCCATACAACACATGGCATCGCGATATGGTCTCACATGCATATCGTTTGACCACATGCAACCAACCACCATCACGTCTTCGATGATGTACCTCCGGAGCTTCGCCCACGCATCATCATTCACTCCGCGAGTATGCTGTGATTTTTTTTCATTGGACTTTCTTGCTTGTGCGTATTGTTTATTCAACTTTCTTGATTTTTTGTCGTTATTTATTGTTGCATGTATTTTTCCCATGTGTTCCGTTCTAAGCATAGGGACGATGCCTTTTCAGAGGGGGGGCATCGCCACGCGCGTTTCTTTTACTGTATTCGGTTTCCGCCCACACAGACTATCAGTAGTACTCGGCGCAGACCGCGCCTTATTGTTCCAGAAGCTTCTCGGTTGTAGTAGATCGTTTTGTTAAGATTGCACGCAAGACGGTAACACTCAAGATTATTCCAGAGCTTGCGCGACGACTAGTGATAAGGCTAGAATGTTCGACGCGTGATTTATAAAAGCCGGCGCGTTCCAACAATGTTTAGTTGATCGACGGCCGACGCTCTGTTCGCCGCTATCAGTGCCAGCGTGTATTGCTGTAATCTTAATTTCCGTTTACCGGCCACAAGTTCGGCCTAATAAACAGTTTCATCTTGGACACGTCGCCTGCTGCCTTCGTCGACGTCACTCCTACGTGACAATATGTCATTGTTTTCGTTCAGCTAAAGTCAATGTTTTTTTTTTGAATATTTGGTTCTAGTTACGTGAAACACCCTGTATAAACACGATACCATCAGCACCTCTAGAAGCTATGAGAATTGAGTTTGATGAATCTTCAACTTAGATGTTAAGGGGAGACAATAGAAAACTGAGTGCCTAGGTAAAATATCACCAAACGGCTTGGGGGGGACGCAGGTAAGAAAAATGAAGTACTTGGTGTTATCTTTCTGGAATCCGTTTATCTTTAAAGTATTTTTGCTCATATTTTCCATTGTTATATTGAAAACTCATTTGCCCTACTTTACTGAGTCGTAAGCAGAATTTTTGACACTGTATACTGTAGGTACACCCGGATTACTTTACATTTGCCTTTAATATCGCCTTGGCATAACAGGATACTCAAATGGAATGTAGATATATGTGTAAACAGTAGGAATGACGCAGAGAATTTAAAATATTAAATAAAGCAAAGAGCGTTTCAGCAGCAGTTTACAAAATACCTATTGCACTAAACATATGGGCATAGCCTATCTATGCAGACGGAGGACCGCAAAGAAAGCACTTGTGCTAACAATCAAATTATGACTAAAGGAACCCCTTTAATAATAAAGCAGGAAGAACAAAGATATAATACGCCAAGACATGTGCTGTTAGGTAAATGCTTGTTCTATTTCATCTAGCATCGGCACCGGTAGGGCGATAGTTGCTAGGGTCTTATTTGCGAATTATTCAGTGCTATCCTGTATAAGTGCATCAACAATATCTTTCAAATCACAGGTGTGTGAAGCCGTGAGACACAAAGAAACATCATTCTTGTAGTCTTCGGACTTCGAAGGACCACGTGAGAGATAGTTCGATAACGACAATACAGCGGCATCTGAATTCGCGCGAAACACGCCGCACGCATTAGAAGAGTATGCAGAACACTACAGTGGCTATGAGCAAGAGTCATGGCACCGACACAACTATACAGAAAGAACATACCGAGAAAATGAAACGTTGTATACACGCAGATGTTAACGCACAATTTTTTTTGTGGAGATGGCGCGAGCGCCACCACTTGACTGTGCTCCACCAATAGTGACACGCACACCTCAACACCTGCCTTCGCTGGAGGACTCTGGCGGAAAGATAGAATAATCTCGCTGTATTCAGATGCCTTATTGGCAGCAGTATCAGGTTCAGAAGCGGAGTTCAGTCAACGTTTATTGTTTCGCTCGGGGGTGCTGCTATGGCAGTATCTTGTATCTTAAGATACACGATACATTATTAAATGTATCGGAAATACAGATACAAATACTCGTTTGGCGAGACGTATCGCGATACAGATACAAGATACCCAAAAAGTATCTAAGACAGTATCTAAGATACATGTATCTTCGATACTGCCCAGCCCTGTATAATATATGTAGCTTGACGGGACACTGATGGCAGAAACCTGTCCCTGCATACTATGATCAGGTTCAGGCTATAACTTTCCACACACAACATTATGCTACAATATAAACACTAAAAAATTGACGTGTGACTCCGTATGTTGGATAACAAAGGAATCCTTAAAATTGGTCTCGTGATGACCTTTGACAACATGACTCACAAGACTATTTTAGAGAAGCTACAAAAGCTAAACATACCTACATGTATGTAATACACTCATGTGTCTCACATAATCATAATCATAACAAGCGGAATCAGATCAGATAACATAGAACTCAAAAGTTGGTGAACACCTTGGGGATAAGTCCCGTGTCCACTTGTGCCGAATGCAGGTATGTTATGTCTATTGGCAGAACTGAATAGCATCAAAGCGTTACAGCATGGCCCGCAAGCTGATGACATCATGCTGTGGGTAACAGGTGACAGCAATGGTCAGATAGAAGAAACTGTAATACACCATACATAAGGCTGAACTGTATACCGAAGAAATTAGGCTTTATTGTCTAAAGGATATCCGGTCGTCATTCCGCCATAAAGGAGGCCAACTTAATTGGTACGCCTAGTGCACGCCTTCAATATCATGTGTGCTGGATGCAACACCCAACGAAACTTCAAATGTCAGGGGAGATCACTATAGGAAGTGCAATATTACGACTCTAGACCTATGGACATACACATACACAATAACCTTGACATAACAAACTAGTCAGCGTGATAGAGCACAACGGCAAACATTCTTGTAATGTATGGAAACATCTTTAGATACTCCCTTTACCTAGAAAGATTCCCCCCCCAAATGACAGAAGCAAAGACAACAATGATATGACATTGGGGATGTAGAAAAACGTGAACAGTGCAACATCTACATTCTCTGCTGTTTACCATTTCCTTTCCAAGGTGCCTACCAAGCTGACATTTCAAAATTGCCTGAGTTTTCCAGGTTTTCGATGAGGGATTTTGCTAGAATTCCCTGAGTGAAACAACCTTTTGTTGTCAGAACGGGCTGACACCATGTCACAAGATGATGTCACTCTCTAGTATGCACGTTAAGAAATGAAACTGACTTAGTCCCATTAGAATAGTACAAAGTATAGTTAAACCTCGATATAGCAAAGTCAGTAAAATGGGCAATTCATGCCGTTATATGAAAGCTTCGTTAACTGAAATGCGACTTTTCAGGCAAAGTATTCTTGCCGAAGGATTCATTTTTTTTCACTGAAAATGCCGCAAGAATGCTTGACTAATGCGGCGGTCTGAAAAGCTTGTTTTTTTTTAACACAAAAAAATCGATTTTGTGGAACCTCAGATCCTGCGAACGCGATTTGATGCCGCACCGCTGCAGCAAGCGCAAGGACGAAATAATTGCAGGTTTGACACACTGTGCAATTGCGCCTATTCTGCTGCCGCCTCTTGTTATCATAATGTTGGGTGTTGCCTACAGTAGTGCAACGCCGACGTTGTCATGTACCCAGCCGAACCCCTTGCCCTCCACTCAGTCCGACAAACGCAGAACATCGAAAGCTGTACGTTGCACGCTAGAAAAAAGTCGCTGTTTCGCCTGAAGGACGAAGCAATTAATGTGATAACAACAAATTGGAACTTTGAATGAATATCGGCTACAGCAGCCAGGGGCGTAGCTAGAAATTATTTTCTGGGGGGAGGGGACGGAGGGGACTTAATCATACTTTATACGTGTTCGTGGGTGCATATGCATCTGTTTGTGTATTTATACAAATGCAAACTAAAAAAAATTTAGGTGGGGTTTGAACCTCCCAAACCTCCCCCTCCCCCCCTCCATCCCCGGCCTGGCTGCGCCAGTGATAGCAGCTGACTGCTACAAAAAACATGGCCGCTGCAGTAAGCGAAGTGATCTGTCTATATCTTCAACGGAAACTTTCTGACTAGAGCACAAGATGTACAAAGGTATGAGCCGCCTACTCATCCCCTTTAAAGATTGAAGCAACTATTGCAATTGAAGCAAATATTGCAATTCAGCTACGTCGCAAAACATCCCCATTGTGTCATAAGCAGCGATGCGGCTAGTGACTGCGAGCTGCAGCTCCAAAAAATATCGGTCGACTGCTTAAGACTTGTTTCAGCAGTGTCCCCACAAAACAAAAAAAGAGCTTTCCCACGCCTGTTGGTTGCGATTACTCTAGCCTGGAAATTTATTCTATGCGCCACAGAATCCCAATTAACATCTTCGAAGCTCAGGATCACAGGGTGTGAGAGCTTTCCGGTATCCACTAACAAACAGCGGCGTTTGTTTTCACGCTGATCGGAACTGCTTGCAAGATACCAGCCTTGTAGGGAACATCCGCTTAATGAACAATCGCAATCGTTTGCATGATGACCGAAAGCTCTTTACATCTACTGCTACCACCTCTACGACTACTCATGCTTGTTACTTGTCACGCATCGACAGCAAAAACGCCATACCAGGCGCTAACTCACGGCATGCGCTACACTGAATGCGGAACTGCAATGCATAGTCACAGAACACCTAAATAACAGTGCGCAATACAATGTGCCGTGGTTCATGGTTCCTGCATGCCATGCATCAGCAGGATGCTCTCCGATTTTTTCGCTCCGAACTCGAGGAGAGCAATGAGGTGCAGCCTTTCCCCGCAGCCACAGGGGCCGTGCGGATTGAAAAATGTAGGCTTGTGCGAATAGTGAATTTTAGGTTCGAAGCGAATAGAAATTTTGGTCGAAGAATTTCAAATCAAATTCGAATAGTATATATCACATATTATAAAGAAACGTGGGCATATTTGTAATAACCTAACTAACATGCACAATACTTTCTTAAAAATTGAAACAAGGCCGGTGCAAATGGCATTTTTTTTTTCAAAGGCAGTGGAAACAACTTTGCAGAGTAGCAGGATTTGACTTTCGGTAGAATGAAAGAGATTAGTCTAAAATATGCTAAGTTTTAAATTTGCTATACTTAGAGCATATAAGCAGGTATAACAAGTTTTTAAGCTTAAAAAACGATGAATCGATGTGAGGGTAATATGTTCATTTAACCTTGAATTGGGGCTTCGCAGCAGTGCGGATTTCCCCTGGATAGATGTTTTTCACGCCTGAGAACCCCTTCATTGCAATGAAACCACCTTTACAGGAGGATTGCATGTAGACTAGTATGCAGTTAGATAGGTGCCATCACGGCTTAGCACCTTTCTACTGCAGTGAAACCACCTTTACAGCGGGTCACATGCGGACTAATCTACCCCAAAATTTCGAATACTTCGAAATGTTCAATAATTTAAATTCGAATCGAAGCGAATTCGAATACGGTAATATTCGGAGAAGCCTAAAAAAATGCGTTCACAAAATATAAAGCCGGCGTTACCGAGACTTTCGTTCCCTTAAAATGAAGTTACAGCGAATATCCCTGATGTGAGCGCAATTTCCCTGAGTTTTCCCTGAGTTTTTCCAGACTATCAGAAATCCCTGAGAATTCTCGGTTATCCCGGTTTTCCCGGTCGGTATACACCCTGCTTTCAAATGGTTGTTGCCTGGATAGTAATAAAAAGCACCTAGAGTCATCCATGATATAATCAAGAACAATTCTAGCATCATTTTTTTGTCAGCAAGGTCAGAGCATGATTAAAGCAGCACACTGCACTGTTGACATTTCTTTCTATCTCCCCTGTACATAGCTGTTTGCAATGTGCCCATTGTAACAGATGTTCATCCCAAAGTGGAAGGTTCAGTGAGAGCTGAAAACACCGAAGGAGACGACAAATTGCCCATTGCATTGGTTTCCACATAAGCCAAATATGTAATCAATAAAAGACGGAAATTTTGAGGGCTCTTTTTTGTTCGACAGAACCGTAATGAAAACCGGCAGATAATGAAGCCAACGAAGATATGGGAAATGTTAATTGTACTGTTTTAGGTGCATCATAGTAATTGTGATATTGATATGAATAAAGCAAAGTGGAAGAAAAGACAATTTGCACTGACAGGCTCCAAACCTGCAACCTTCAAATGATATGCCTGATGCTCCACCATAGCTCAATTGGTAGAGCATCTGACGCATTATCTGAAGGTGGCAGGTTCGGTACCGGCCGGGGCCAATGTCTTTTGGTCCACTTTGCTTTATTCATATCTATCTCACAATTATACACTTAAAACAGTAGAATTTAAGCATCCCATACTTTCCTTGGCTTCATTATCTACTGGTTTTCATTATCCTACATAGGTGAAACTGGAAATTTTAAAAGAGGAATCTAGCAGCACCAGAAATTCTGGTCCTGCTGGTCCAGAATGGTGCTGCTGGCACAGAATTCTGGTCCAGAATGATGCCAGGAAAGACAATGCAAGCTTGAATGCCTTGGCAGATCATCAATTGAACACTAACCACATCATCAACTGGGATTCTGCAGCAATAATCGAGACAGAGAAGCACCCATTGACAAGGCTACTTTTAGAATCTGTACACAATCAACCGGCCGCGGGGTAATCTCGCCGAGATATACATGCGCACTCTGCACCACCCAACACATAAATAGTCACGCCCTCTTGCACCCTTTTCATTGTAACCGTAGCGACCCCGAAATGTTAATATATGTTTGTTTTTCTTTGAACAAGGCGAATGCCTGTTTTGTTTCTTCAATGGTTTTCATTAAGGTTGTGTCAAATATTTAATCAGTGATTCCAAAGCCACACTCTGCAGCTTCACCAGGGGTGCATCTCACTGAAAAAAATAGCAAAATTCTGTCTCAATGATTGTGAATCTTACCTGAAATGCAGTGGCTCATCCTTTGGCTTCAGCAATATTATGTAACGGGTGACTTAGGTGCTCTTCTGGGTCAAGAGGGGACTGCACAGTTAGGTACAGGGAGATCTATAATCATAACAGACTGGGAAGAGCCCAGTATATACCCCTACGCATCTGACAATTAGTACGCAGGAAGTGGTGACATGGTGCCACTTTTAAACCAATAATGCTCGAACATGGTGGCTTATTACTACTGCCACCCAGGCCACTATTTAGACAAATGTGAATAATGTAAGAAACACGTAGACTAACCATGCATTCCATGGCTTGCCCTCAATTCACCCAAAAGGGCCACATAATAAGTATTGATGAGTAGCGGGAGTCTGTGCTGCTCAGACCAGCCTGGAAAGAGCAACTTTGGACCATCCCACTGGCTGAAACTGCCCACAGGCTCATGGGCTACTAGCCACCATTAGGTGCCTACATATTGTTATCTCTTTCTCTCTTCTATTGCTGTCTTATTTTCCTTCATATATAAAAACTCATGGAGAAATTGCAGCAGGAAACAAAAACCTTGTGGAAATTTCATTCTTCCAACTTGTAAGTTGTCTGAACAAAATAGAAGTTCACTATACCAGAAACACAACATGTGTCCAGCATGCGTGAAGTTCTTACTGTACATAAAAATATTCGACATAAGTGCTAAGCTTGACGCATAAGTGGTAAGCTTGACCAGCAAAATATTCGAATGAGCTATTTCGCACTGTCACTGACTGGCTGAGAAAGGGGCATTGACGTTACGACATCTTCAGGTTTGCACGACGTGAAACACGGCAGACCCATGAAGCGACAAAGCTTGAGCTGAGGCCTAGTCGCCAGCTGCATAAAAGCAGTTTATTTGGACGTTATTGTGATTAGTACGAGAGTTAATCAGCATCTGTGGAAATATTCATGGAAAGGCAGCAAGGCAGTCCTTGCTTTTAGATATAATCAATGTGTGCGATCACCAAAGGAAAGACACGAAGTGTGCTGTGTACGTGAGCGTCGCATGCTGTCGATTGTGTGTGTTTCATGCCTTCGTTCAATTGTCAGGTAATCCCATACAGGTTCAGCGCTGCCATCTTAAAGCGATTATTAGTTTGTTATGGACTGTTACGCATGTTTTTGGCCAGTATGAAGGTGTGTTCTTTTTGCTTTTTCTCGGTTGTTACACACGTGTTGCTGTTCACAATGGTTAGGCCTTTTTCGTACCCTGTTTGCTCTGCTGCGCAGACGCCTTTGGTGTGCCACGTGACTAGGTCGACTGCTTGATATATGTGCGTGCGCCTTCCAATAAAGTTTAGTTGCGAGTTCAGCGCCGTGTCGTCTCTTCTTCAGTCCTTGTCTATATTTTGCGCTGTTTTTACATCCCAAGCATGTGTTTGTGTTACTAATTTAACCATACAGGCAATCAGTCACTTATTCCTGTCTGTCAGACTATAAAAGCTGGATTTATCTGCTTCTCACACATACTGTCTGTCCGAAGAATTATTCACTTGTGCACTTCTTCAGGTACAGTCACGCTCAATATGAGTTGCAACACGATGGCTGTGGTTGAAGTGACCCCCACGCTTGAACAATGACACCGACAAACGTTAAATTGGTTCAGGAAGTACCGCGAATTGAGAGAGTTGTATTCACCAGTTTTTTCTACATAGGTGCCAGTTTGCAGTGTTGGCGTCATCTTGAGTAGAGACATCGTGTTGCAACTCATATGGAGCGCGACTGTACATCTTTTGGTGAGGTGCATCTAAAAGAGGCTTAATTTTCATGTGCTGGCAGGTCTAGACACTACCCATAGGAATGTTTTTAACCCATATATGCCCAGTGTCCTACATATAGGACGCTTCTTTGATGCATTCTAACATCGGTAGTTCTTTAGCTGATGACTAGCGCCACTTACAGCACATCAAACAGGTCTTATTCTCAACGTGTGCAAGCCTACACATTGCTTGCTTTTCATCCCGCCACGTGCCGACCGCTTTCTACGGGCAAACGCGTGCTTCGTATGAAAGATGTCCTGTAGACGCGCACCGACCACACTGTTGTCCCTCAGAGTAAACAGACAAGGTGCGCTCACTGACGTGAGAAGACAACTCCTCGCTGTGAGAAGCGCAATGTCGGTATGCACGTGAAATGTTTCAAGGCTTACCACACCCGCACATAGCACCCATAATGCCCAGTGTCCAGTATGTAGGACCGCTTTAAAAACAGTGTCACGTTTACCTGGCAGTAAATAAAAAACTTGTGCTTTCTTTTGAGGGTACAAGTGCACTTTTTTGTGAAAAAAATATTTGTTTTGTCATTTTTTCTGAGTTTGGGCATATATGGGTTAATGTGAATCCTGGGCGACCTTCATTATTGTTACGTGGACGTCAGTTTGAAACGGACGATATCCATGTGTATGGTTTTGCGTTCAGACCCAAATGGTTTGCGTACTAAAGAATCATAACTGCTCGTTTCTTGCAACATGCCTAAATGTGCAGGTTTTTAGTGCAGGCATTTGTGAGAGCAGATGACAAGTGAACACATATTTGGTGAGGAATGTGAAATTAATTTTAATGTTTTACATATCTTCATGTATTGGTAGAAAGCTTATGTGTGTAAGCATCCAAATAAGTCATTCAAATTGCCGGGCTACTTGGTGCACACTTGCTTGTTCTGAGAACACGGTAAGGTGTGTTTAGATAATCGCAGTCATAGGAGAGTCCCATCTAGAAGGTCGTTCATGAAAATTTTATACTGTCATTAGGTTCTGATTGTAAACAATGCAGCAGCTGAACCGGTAAAGTATAAATGAAGTCTTTGTTGGACAAACGTGAGCCCAGCAAACCAACATATCATCTGAAGCTGCTATAATTTTTTTATGTATGCAGCTGAGAAGAAGTCAGGTTGTTCTGAAAGAAGCTTTTCGTCACTGTCCTTTCTATATTACAGAATGAAAATAAAGTTGATTGAATTTGCTTCACCTACTCACACTTACGAGTACTCACTCACACTCATACTTGTATACACTCACTCACTCTTCAGGTAATGGTACTAATTCATCCCTTTTGAATGAGTGTGACTGAGTATACTCATGAGTGAGTATGCCGAGCTATGCTACCAAGAAACGCGTTATAGATGAGAAAACAGCCTGAACTACCGATATGATGCATTTTCATGTATTTTCTTTGTTATGAGACACATGACACAGACACATGAGACCGTATCTCTAGTGCGGGTGACCTTGCTGTTTTTTCCTAGTGTACTAGTGTTCTACTTGCCGTTGCGCACTTTAAATCTGCACAAGAATGTTTTCTTGTCAAGCTCTGAAAAAATATTTCAGTGATCAAAACCCAAAACTATCACTGATACATTTCAATATTCGCAGCCTACGTAAAAACTACAACAGTCTCACTGCGTTTCTTTCTTTAATTAATCACAATTTCTCATTCATTTGTTTATCTGAGACGTGGTTGTCGCCGGATGATAGGAACTTGTACGCGCCATCAGGGTACAATGCAGAATACTGCTATCGAGCTACACCACGTGGCGATGGATCCGCCATTTTTACTAAATCATCGTTGTCATACAAACGCCGCAATGACCTTGCGTTTTCTAATATGTACTGTGAATCTGTATGGTTAGAATTTGATAAGTGTGTTTTCTCAGTTGATGGCCGGAACACAGTATTAGGGTGCATTTATCGTTCACCAACATCGTCATACTCTGAGTTCTGTTCTCAGTTCGATAAGTTGCTGCATATTATAACAAACGAAAACAAAAATATAATCACCTGCGGAGACATCAACATAAACATTATCGACCCTAGCGATCAGTCATGCTCTGATTATCTCGGATGTTTACATGGCTACGGCCTTGAATCTTTAATAAGCACTCCTACCAGATGTGACATGACAGGATCTAATACGTTAATTGACCACATATTAACCAATTTCGCTACAGATAATGTAGAAGGAGTCATTGAGCACAGCATAACAGATCATTATCCTATATTTCTTACTTTAGGCAAGGACGATTATAAGGGTAAGGAAAAGAAAGAGAGGATACGGTTTGATTCTCAAAAATTTGTATCCATGGTACAATCAACAGATTGGACCGTCGTGATAAATGAATCCGGTGCTGAAAAAGCCTATCAGCTATTTTTTACTACATTTACTCAGTGCATCAACGAATGCACGACTACACATACCATAACTCATCATTTTAGTACTCCTAGAAAACCTTGGATTACAAAAGCGCTACTTCGATGCATCTTGAAGAAAAACCAGCTTCACAAAAGAGTGAATTGTGAGCCATTCAACTTTGAACTTAGAGCTCGGTTCAACAAGTATTCCAACACTCTAGCAGCCGCACTTAAGTGTGCAAAACGAGATTACTTTCAGAAAAAAATTCTGGATAATGGTAATAATACGAGGCGCAACTGGCAGGTCATAAACGAATTCTTAAATAATAAAAGTCGTGAGCAGCTAACGAAAATAAAAACTGAAGCACAAACATACAGCCATCCAACTGATATCACCAATGCGTTCAGTGAGTACGTTAGCAGCACCTGTGATTCTCTCACAAATCCCCCCATTACCAACCTTGCCCCGTCAGCCTCATTCTTTCTACTTGCGGCCTACGAGTGCAGATGAAGTTCTTCATGTTATATCTTCGCTCAGGTCTACGGCACCTGGTCTTGACTCTGTTCACCCATCTCACATCAACTTAGTTTCTAGTGAGCTATCTCCTATCATTGCAGATATTGTTAACAAGATGTTTAAAGAAGGCGTGTTTCCCGATTCCCTAAAAGTTGGTAGAATAACACCTGTTCACAAAAAAGGTGATTGTGAACTCCTCAGTAACTACAGGCCCATCTGTATTCTGCCATTTTTTAGCAAGATAATTGAGCGTCTTATGCATACACGATTAGTGTCCTATCTTACGAAGTTTAGTCTATTATCATCTAAACAATATGGCTTTCGGCCTGGCTATTCCACTGAGCTTGCGCTTCTAACCCTCACCGATAAAATAAAAAAGGCAATCGACCAAGGCTTTTTGGTTGGTGGCGTATTTATAGATTTAACAAAAGCGTTTGATACGATCAATCACAACATTCTTATATATAAACTTGAATCGTATGGCATAACAGGCCCACCACTTCAATTTATTTCAAGCTATTTATCTAATCGTACTCAAGTTGTTCAGATTGACGGTCAAGTTTCAGCTGCTAAGAAAGTAGATCAAGGTGTTCCTCAGGGCTCGATCCTTGGCCCGCTGCTCTTTTTGCTATTTATTAATGATCTACCTAATATTTTGACTGCTACGGACTGTATCTTATATGCAGATGACACGACCATTTTTACTTGCGCTAAAGATATCAATGACCTACAACAAAAAATTAACGCTGATCTACATAACATAAGTTCATGGTGTCGAAAGAACATGTTAAGAATTAATCCATCGAAAACCGTTTTCATGGTCTTTCATTCCCAACCGACAGTACTTTCAAAATCTATATCTGTACATCTGGACGATAACTTAATACCAATGTCTGATAGCACAAAGTTTCTTGGTGTAGTTCTCGACAGGCATATGAAGTTCAATCTTCATGCGCAATCACTCATTCGCAAGATAACCTTTGGAATACGCGCCATAATCAAAACTCGTTCATATTTTCAGCCACACATTATCCATTCCCTTTATCACGCGCATATTCATAGCCATCTATCTTATTGCATATCAGCTTGGGGCAACACATATTTCACCCACCTCAGCCAACTTCAACGCATGCAAAATCAAGCACTTCGTCTCATGACATTCAGCCATTTCTTAACCAATGCAACTACACTTTATCACAATTTAAATATCCATCCTCTTCATCACCTCTTTCAGCTGAAGTTATCAATTGTGATGTATATGCTTTTTCGTGGTATTGTACATATTGATGGCATTGTCGTGGAAAGCTTTGTAAATAACAACGTTACTAGGTTTTCTCAGCTTGATAATCGTCTTCTGCCTAAGGTTCGCACGAACTACGGTAGGTTCACCACCACGTTTACGGGAATCAAGCTGTGGAATTCCCTTCCTTACATCATTAAATCATCAACCACGGTACATGCATTCAAAAACCAAGTAAAGAAATACTTTTTGCAGCAACTGTTTTCATCCTAGCAACTGATTTTTGTTTGGTACATGTTATATTGCTCTTTTGTTTTGTATTGTAATTTGCGATTGTTTTTCAATGTTACCTTTTTCTTTTTGTCTGTTACACATATACGCATTTTTGCTTTCGGATTTTTTTTTCGCGCTGTTCATTTTTCTTTCTACCGAAGATAATGTAACCACTGACTGATGTATATCTTCTTTCCCGTTCACATCATGTATGGGAGCCCCCCCCGACAGTTTTTAACTTTGGGGCTCCTTGTGTATTACAAATTTTGTACGCGCTTTTCTGTAAACTAATATCGTTGATGTTGAATAAACTTGAAACTTGAACTTGAACATTCTGAAATCGCAGTGTAGTTAAACGGGGTCAACAGCTTCATGCTATGACGCATGTCTCATCACACTACAATCATTACCTAAGGTTATAGCTTCTGTTGCTGTTTGCCACGTTTAACCAACAAACCCAGCCGGCCATGACTTACCCAAATTAGCTGTGCTTTCATGCTATAAATCAATAGAAAAAACTCCTGATTCAAGTCTTACAGGTTACATGTCACTCATATTTTGTTTACACTGAAGGATCTGGAGATAATGCCATGGCAGAATAATTCTGTATTTCGTGTGCAGCCACTATCATAATCAACAATGTATCTGTATGTATGTTGTGTTCTTATCATTTGAATGCTACGTGTTTCTTTTCAAAGTTGGTAACGTTCAGACCATGTATTATGTCCCACAAACAATGTGTTTGGATTTGTAACACTGCAATTCCAAGCCCTTTGTGCAGTCCAAATGTTGTTATTGTTGCTGAAACCCTCTTTCTGCAATTCCCTCAGGTGAAATGTAGGCAACGAATGAAGGAATAAATTAGTAAATAGTGCATGGGTAATGTGGCTTCATAAAATGCACTATATTTCATTTCTACTAATTCAGTCAAGCACATGCAGATAGTTGTACTAGTTTGGCTGGCACAACGGGACCGAATAATTCCCCTTGAGGGCATTAATGCATAGTGTAGCGAGGGGGGGGGGTGTAAGCTCCATCTTCATCTCAGTGCGTCAGGTATGTCAAAATGGAACCACACTTATGCCACCTGATCTAAGAGCAACAATCAATGTGGACCTCATCCTATGTCATATGAACCCATACTTCCACACAAAATAGCAACACTCCTGAGCAGCCGCCCCGCGCAGAAGGCAGTAGGATGCAGACACCCAATTTACAGATACGGTCTCATCTTCCTGTAAGCGAGACAGCAACTCCTACTACCAGTGCATACAGCGTCTGTCAAAAGCAGTCTTGCACCACCCAGTTTAAGAGGAATTACAGGGCATATGTACTAGCAAAAGAAATTAACTTTACAAACAAAAAGGGGAATAACTTATAAGGTAAATACATAAGCAAAATACAAATAATTAATATATACTTGTACAAAAAATCCTATTACTACATATAACATCATATTCGCACGTATAAAAAAAACAGAAGACATCGCGGCATCGTAGCTTATGCTTGGCGAAAATGTGAGAATATAATGCAGTGCAATTTAAAAATTTTATTAATATTTGTAATTTTAAAAACGATCTATTTAGAGTGGTACTTTTTGAATGTGTGGATTTCAGTTTGTTATTGGTCATGTGCATTAAGCGTGGTTGGACATAATGATTTGGTTGGCTGTGATAATTATCAGAATATTTTATTCAGACACAATTCTGCGATAATGTGTGTAGTACGTTAAACAGTGCAGGAACAGACGAGATATTTTACATGATGTGTGATTCAAGTTGTGTTGTGGGGAAAAAGACCAAATTTACCCCTAAGCGATTTTTCCTGGTGAAGCAATTTTAGGTCCTGCACGTACTTCTTTGCTCACTCTCAGTGCCCATGGGGGGTATCCTCACTTCATTGTGTAGTTGAGTAGTGACCAGGTGATTATAGAAGAGGCCCAGCTTGCAGGTTCGCACAGAACATATCGTGCAAGGGTCTTAAAGTGTCACTCGAGAAAGGACAGGTTGTTTTGTTATGAAAATGAAGAAGTGTAACAAATGTTTTCTCAAATTTTCTGCCTACCTTGGCCCAGGTGTTAATCGAGCAATGAACGCACTGTTTGCTGAGTGCAAGGGTTTCTGATTAACTATGTTGATAATGCAAATATTGCACTGTATAAGTAAAGACTAACACATGCACGCAAGATGCACAGATGCAACGACTAAGCATTCACTGCATGTATACATTACTATGATCTGAATCAGGTGCGACAGCTGGCACAGCACAATCTTCTGTCTCATTTCTTGCCTTGCATTTTATGAGCCTACTCTTATCTCACAGTACCCAGCTTTGAATGAATGATAATAGGGGAATTTTAAGGGCTCGTTTTTTCTTTGTTGAGTTACATTGTTGAGTTACTGTTGAGCCGACTTACTTGATTCTTACTTAAAAAACTTTGAGCGCAAATAAACGACGTAGGACCAAGAAAGAGAAACACACACCACAAGCGCTCACTCGCAACTGAATTTTTATTAGACGAAAGAACGTACATATATACATACATCGCATCGCGCATGTCACAACGAGTTACAGGCCTACACCCAAGGCACGTGTTCAGTGTCTGTTGATAAAGTTGAATTCCTTGTCATGTAATGATAGAGATGGCTGACTAACACATATCGTCGCGTTCTTTGTGATGTGATACGCCTCCGAAATTTCTCGCGTGGTCTGATGCGGGTGACGAAACAGAATTATGGTGCTTCCGAACAAAGGTCTGCATTTACATAATTGACAATGGGCGGCAAGATGAGATGAAGGCGTGCCATTCAATGAATTTTTGTGTTCTCGAAGGCGGGTGTTAATACATCGACCGGTCTGGCCAGTTGCGTGTACATCGGCCAGACCGGTCGATGTATTAACACCCGCCTTCGAGAACACAAAAATTCATTGAATGGCACGCCTTCATCTCATCTTGCCGCCCATTGTCAATTATGTAAATGCAGACCTTTGTTCGGAAGCACCATAATTCTGTTTCGTCACCCGCATCAGACCACGCGAGAAATTTCGGAGGCGTATCACATCACAAAGAACGCGACGATATGTGTTAGTCAGCCATCTCTATCATTACATGACAAGGAATTCAACTTTATCAACAGACACTGAACACGTGCCTTGGGTGTAGGCCTGTAACTCGTTGTGACATGCGCGATGCGATGTATGTATATATGTACGTTCTTTCGTCTAATAAAAATTCAGTTGCGAGTGAGCGCTTGTGGTGTGTGTTTCTCTTTCTTGGTCCTACGTCGTTTATTTGCGCTCAAAGTTTTTTAAGTAATCATGAGATACCAACTAGCCCACCTAGCTATATTGTTACTTGATTCGAGTGGGCTTTCAGATGAAATGCAGGTACCACTCACCTACTTATGTTATCATGACCATGCTCTTTTCATTTTATAAAAACATAGCTCTATATTAGCTACCCTACTTGATGATACTACTTATATGACAACTTTGCATGTGGCAGTAGCTAAGGTAGAGCTTGCTATATATAGTTGAGCGAGAGTGATCAAATGAGTATACAAACATGGGTGTTGTTGACAGCTAGTAGTCATTACTCAATCATTTTTGGATGTTACCATTGCTAACAGCAGGATCATACATATTACACCACTGCTTATTTGTTGCGCACTTTGATAATGTACTATGTGTTGTTTAATTGTTGTATGAAGTATGGTTAAATATATTGAAGGGACAGCAGAATGACCATTGAGAGGAGCACAAGAAATGTAAATATTAATTTCACTGCAAACAATTTGTATTGTCATCAATATGAATATTCGCCTTTATGTAAGCACTCTATCCTTGAAAATATCTGACTTGCAGCTATGTGTAACAATCATTAGATAAGTTCTAAGGAACGTCATGCATACACTACGTTCACTTAATGCGTCAAGCTTACCACTTGTGTAGACTATTTTTAGGTACAGTAAGAACTTCACGCATGCTGGACACATGTGTTTCTGGTATAGTGAACTTCTATTTTGTTCAGACAACTTACAAGTTGCAAGAATGAAATTTCCACAAGGTTTCTGTTTTCTGCTGCAATTTCTTCATGTGTTTTTATATATGAAGGAAAATAAGACAGCAATAGAAGATAGACAGAGATAACAGTATGTGCGCACCTAATGGTGGCTAGTAGCCCATGAGCCTGTGGGCAGTTTCAGCCAGTGGGATGGCCCAAAGTTGCTCTTTCCAGGCTGGTCTGAGCAGCACAGGCTCCCACTACTCATCAATACTCATTATGTGGCCCTTTTGGTTGAATTCAGGCCAAGTCATAGAATGCGGGGTTAGTCTACTTGTTTCTTATATTCTTCACATTTGTCTAAATAATGGCCTGGGTGGCAGTAGTAATACGCCACCATGTTCGAGCATTATTGGTTTAAAGGAGGCACCAGGCCACCACTTCCTGCGTAGTAATCCTCAGATGCGTAGGGGTATATACTGGGCTCTTTCCATACTGTTATGATTATAGATCTCCCTGTACCCAACTGTGCAGTTCCCTCTTGACAAAGAAGAGCACCTTAGTCACCCGTTACGTAATATTGCTGAAGCCTTAGCATGAGCCGCCTCATTTCTGGTAAGATGCCCAATCATTGAGACAGAATTTGCTGTTTTTTCAGTGAGATGCACCCCTGGTGAAGCTGCAGAGTGTGGATTTGGAATCACTGATTAAATATTTGACACAACCTTAATGAAAACCATTGAAGAAACAAAACAGGCTCTCGCCTTGTTCAAACAAAAACAAACATATATTAACATTTCAAGGTGGCTACGGGTACGATGAAGAGGGTGCAAGAGGGCGTGACTATTTATGTGTTGAGTGGTGCAGAGTACCCATGTATATCTCGGGGAGATTGCCCCGCGGCCGGTTGATTGCGTGCAGGTTCTAAAAGTAGCGTTGTAAATAGGCGCTTCTCTGTCTCGATTATTCCTGCATAATCCCAGAGGATGATGTTTTTAGTGTTCAGTTGATGATCTGCTAAGGCATTCAAGCTTGCATTCTTTCCTGACATCATTCTGGTGCTGCTGGATTTCTCTTTTAAAATTTCCAGGGTCACCTACGTAGGATATTGAAAAGCAGTAGATAATGAAGCCAAGGAAAGTATAGGAGGCTTAAATTGTACTGTTTTAAGTGTATAATTGTGAGATAGATGTGAATAAAGCAAAGTGGACCAAAAGACATTGGCCCCGGCCGGTACCGAACCTGCCACCTTCAGATAATGCGTCAGATGCTCTACCAATTGAGCTATGGTGGAGCATCACATCATTTGAAGGTTGCAGGTTTCGTGCCTGTCGGCGGAAATTGTCTGTTCGTCCACTTTGCTTTATTCACATCTATGTCACAATTACTATGATACACTTAAAACAGTACAATTAACATCCCCCATACCTTCGTTGGCTTCATTATCTGCTGGTTTTCATTAAGGTTCTGTCGAACAAAAAAAAAAGACAAGTCCTCAAAATTTCTGTCTTTCATTGATTACATATTTGGCTTATGTGGAAACTAATGCAATGGGCAATTTGTCATATCTTTAGGTGTTTTCAGCTCACACTGAACCTGCAACTTTGGGATCAACGTCTGTTACAATGGGCCCATTGCAAAGAGCTGTATACAGAGCAGATGGAAAGAAATGTGAACAGTGCAGTGCGCTGTTTTAATCACGCTCTGACCTTGGCGGAAAAAAATTATGCGAGAATGGCTCTCTGATTGTATCATGGATGACTCTAGGTGCTTTTTATTACTATCCAGGCAACAACCACTTGAAAGGTAATGGGAAACATCAGAGAATGTAGATGCTGGACTGTTCACGTTTCTTTACATCCCCACTGTCATATCATTGCTGTCTTTGCTTGTGTCATTTGGGGCGAATCTCTTGGTAAAGGGAGTATCTAAAGATGTTTGCATATACTACAAGAATGTTTGCCGTGGTGCTTTATCACGCTGTTTAGTTTGTTATGTCAAGTTTATTGAGTATGTGTATGCCTATACGTCTCTGTGTGAGTTGTAATATTGCACTTCCTATAGTGATCTTCCCTTACATTTGGAGTTTGGTAGGGTGTTGCATCCAGGACATGATAATGAAGACGTGCACTAAGCGTACCAATTAAGTTGGCCTCCTTTAAGGCGTAATGAAGACTGGATATCCTTTAGACAATAAAGCCTCATTTCTTCGGCATACAGTTCATCCTTATGTATGGTGTATTAAAGTTTCTTCTATCTGACCATTGCTGTCACCGGTTACCCACAGCATGATGTCATCAGCTTGCGGGCCATGCTGTAACGCTTTGATGCTATTCAGTTCTGTCGATAGACATAACATAGCTACATTAGGCACAAGTGCAGATGGGACCAATCCCCACGGTGTTCACCAGCTTTTGAGTTCTATATCATCTGATCTGATTTCGCTTGTTATGATTATCATTATGTGATACACATGAATGCTTTTACATACATGTAGGTATGTTTAGCTTTTGTAGCTTCTCTAAAGTAGTCTTCTATGTGATGTTGTCAAAGGTCATCACGAGACCCATTTCAAGGATTGCTTTCGTATCCAACGTACGGAATCACACGTCCATATTTTAGCGTTCAATTTGTAGCATAATGTTGTGTGTGGAATGTTATAGCCTGAACCTGATCATAGTATGCAGGAACAGGTTTCTGCCATCAGTGTCCTATCAAGCTACGTATATAGCTTTTACCTTCATATGACCATTTTAGTATGTCAATGAAATAACATTGATGTGATTTGAATGTACTTGATCATGTGAACATTACATGATAAATAAGCTTCCCTGTGCACGATGCTAATGAAATGAGCCCGTGATTATGTAGCTGAACCTGTTTGCTTGACATTTGGATTGTTACCACCTGTGCAGTTACCACTGATGTAGGCAGCTGTCTTCCTCGCCAGCACTCGATCAGATACCTGGTGGAAGCCATGATAGGATAATCACAAAGGTTTTGCCACATCTTAATGATTCTGGCGGGGCTGGGCATGGATTACATGGAGAGCCTAAGTTGCACCCTAGCTATCCTCCCCTCAGTTTCATTCATTTTATTTCATCCATTGTACCCTCATGACCAAACAAGGCATTACGGAGGGGAGTGGGTTACAGGTTACAATGAGAAGTTGTATAACATAAGTATAAGCAAATTTCTGTAGGAATATAATACAATGAGTGAGAAATCTTGAAACTATTCCAAAGAGTTATATCAAGGTAAGTTATACCATAAATAGAATGATAAAATAAAAAAAACAAGTAGTGAAAAATCTAAAAACTATGAAAAAGTGTTACATCAAAGAAACGTATACAAGAAATACAAATATAGAAAATGCAAGAAAAAGAAGAAATACAGGATATACGGCTAAAATGAAAAGACTTTCTAGTTAGCAATGGTGTTTAATCTATCACGAAACAAAGAGTTATCACTAATGGATACAATGTTTTCGGGAAGGTGGTTCCACTCTAGTGATGTTCCAGGAAAAATTTGTTGGTGTGGCTGGACGGAACGTGGACCTTATAAGAGTGATCGATGCGACGCGATACATAGTGCGGAGTATGAATAAACCTGTCATGCAATGTTGTGTGGTGAAATATTTTATGAAACAATGATAAACGGGGTATTTTACGACGGGCTGCAAGAGATGAAAGTGACAGGCTACTTTTCATGTCTGTTATGTTGACAGATCCGTTATAATTGGAATTAATAAAGCGAGCTGCATTATTCTGAAATAATTCTAATGCGTTAATTAGGTTAACATTATGAGGGTCCCAAACTGATGAAGGATATTCTAGTTTCGGACGTAATAAAGTTTTTTAAAGTAATAGTTTTAAAGAGCCGGGAGTATTAAAAAAGTTTCGCCTGAGGTAGCCATGAGTTCAGTTAGTATTGCCAATTGCGTAGTTAATGTGGGTTGTGCAAGTAAGGTTGAATGTAATATGAATTCCTAAGTATTTGTATGAGTTTACTTGATCTAAAGGAATGTTATTTAAGTAGTATACCTGAGTAGAGTTAGGTGTCCTAGATACATGCATAGCTTTACGCTTGTTAACATTTAATTCCATTAGCTACAAACTGCACCACTTAGATATGATATTTAGATCAGATTGTAGGCGGCTACGATCATCGTCTGAAGTAATTTCGGTTATTGGGCTGTCTAGGTCCCAGTTTTTTTCCCAGTTCTACGGGTTCTTGTCCATTGGTTGTGAGACCTAAATATCACGACTGTATTTCCTTTAATGTCGTCCTCAATATGCGATAGCTGTAAACAAGAAAAAATATCTGCTGCATTCATGTATTTTTTCTGGGCAGAGTAAGAAAAGAACACAGCTGGAAAGAGAACACAATTTGCGCTTGTGAGTGTTTGTTTCCATTGCATTTTGGGACGGTGCCAACCGTGGTAGGGGTCCGCCGCTAGTTTATGGCAGGGATCGGCAGCCTTTTGAGGCGGATGGCCGAATTTCTTGAAGGCGACACAGCGGTGTGGGGGGTTGGGGGGTACGTCAAGGGGAAAAAATTAAGCGAATTGAGAAAAATGTAAAAAAATGGAATTGAAATATAGAAATGATGTTTATTTGCAGCACAAACGTCACAAAGTTGAAATTTACAAAAAAGCTTAGAATTATCAAAGGTGCAATGTTGCCCTTCAGATAAAAGATGACAAGGGGACGTTCGGACGTCGTGCGGCGGGCCGCAATATACCGCCCCGAGGGCCACCGGTTGCCGACCCCTGGTTTATGCCACTGTCGCTGGTACCGGCACTGCACACTTCGATGACATGAAGAGCACGCGGCGGCGCCCGCGACGTTGCTCCAAAAGAGTAGCGTTTTGCAGGGGCCTAATAAAGTTCTGTGTCTGTCTGTCTTGGCCTATACACGTTTGTACCTCACGATTGATGCCCTGATCGTCGTCAGCGTGCCGCACTGTTGCCGTCGCGACAGGCTCCCTACCTGAATCATCGACTTCAAGACGTGTGCGAAATGCCGTGTTCATGCAAGTTGAAGCGCACGCACTTTCGAGCATTGCGATGTCACGCCGGGCGCAAACTAGCGGAGATGGGCTGATTGCATGCCACTATAGATGCGGCAGCATAACTGAATATCAACAATCGCGCAGGTTAAAGCCCCTCAGCAGCGTTCCGGGCGTCCGTGAGTGCGACCATGCAACTCGTACCGCTGCAGAACAGACCGTAATTGTGCAAATGCTTCGTTTACGCCACAATACGGGCAACTAAACCCCCATGGGCAAAAGTATACGTTTGTGTCGTCTGCTGGTGATAGTCGCCGACAACGAACACCTCTGCCCCTCTGCTACGCCGAACGGTTGCCAGCACTTCGCGAACATCGGGTCGGCCAATCAGCGTGCGCATGCATTCCGCTCCGTGCGGCGCCACCGCGCATAGCCTCCGTCTCCAGACAGCCCGAAAGGCGGAACGGAACAGAAAAACGTAGCGGGGGTGGACAGGCGGTCGTACCATGGTTGGGCCTTTACTGAGTGACAGAGAGCCACCGCTTACTGAGCGAGAAAGAGCCACCGCTCAGTGAGCGGTAAAAAACGAGAAAACCACGGCTCACTTGGCTCAGTTGGCTCAGTGAGCCGCTTCGTCGGCTCCGCGAGCCGTCTCCCGAAGAACCACGGCTCACTTTTACTGAGCCGCGGATCACTCGTTCTTTTAGAAGAGCCGCTCAAAAGATCCGGCTCGCTCCTGAGCGACCCATCTCTAAATTGCGGAGCTGTTTCCTCCCTCCGTGGGTAGCCGGGTAGCGCTCACGCGGAGGCTTCGTTCCGTGCTAAAAGTGACGCTTGCAGTGGAACCGTATTCATGGATCTCCGGACGGGGGGCAACGTCCATCGGCAGCATGTGTACGCTGGGTTGTTGCGGTCGCCCAAATTAAACCGTCTATGAACCAGTTGAGACCGTTATGCGCGCCTTTGTACAAGCCTCCGTTATAGCAATGATGCAATAAATTCCTGCGACACGGGAACAGTGCTTCTGTGCAAGCACTGAATCGCTTCCCTTTTGCAATGCAGGTTCAGCTGGCATTCCTCGTGCCCTTCTTATCGGCCTCATCCCTCGGCGTGATATGCGTTCCTTCATTACCCTCGACACTGGAATATCGCGTCGGCGCGTCTGACGGAGGGATCTTTTCGCCTCGGGATTTCACGTCCATGCCTACCCTGCCTATTACTGATGAACTCGTCTTCAAGCAACCCCCCCGGATCGACAGCTGCATCATCTTCAACCAAGCGTTTAAGAATCCAGCGCAGCCCAAACCAATTCAGTGGACACAGGAACAGTGCTTCTATACAAGCACTGAATCGCTGCCCTTTTGCAATGCAGGTGTGTACAAACGTTGCTTTATATGCAAAGTAACAACCTCTGCTTAATACTGGTCTCGTGTCCACGGGTGTTGAGTGAAGTGTTTTGTGAGTGTTTTTAGATGCGATGCATCTTATGCTCGGGGCTGTGACTGTCCCTCCCGCGTCCCGCGTCCGGCCACTTTCATGAAGTAGGGAAGCACCCACTATGCGAACCAGAACACTCTAGTACAATAAGGCCGTCAACCACTACCACAGTCACCAGAGTCATGGCCGAGAGCACAGAGACGCTGCTTAGCAATGGCTAGGCAGGTGGTGTCTGTCACCCAGGTTGACCCCATTCCTTAATCTTGCTTGCATGTGTTTGGAGGGGGGCTTAGTCCGTCCCTCCTTCCCGCGTCCCACACCACCACAGCGCATGCGCGTCCCCTCCCCCCTCTCTCTCTCCTAAGCTCACCCGCTTTCTCTCCTCTAGGAATCGTCTACTCATCGGAGCGGCCCCCCGCGTCCCCTCCCCTGTGCTCTCCTACGCTCACCCCCCTTCCTCTACTCTAGGAATCATCTACTCTACGGAGCGGCGCATGCGCGTCCTCTCCCCCCTCTCTCCTCTAGGAATACTCTGCTCTACGGAGCGGCTCCGGCGTCCCACATCCCCACAGCGCATGCGCGTCCTCTCTCCCTCTCTCCTCTTGGAATCATCTACTCTACGGAGCGGCTCACGCGTCCCACACCCCCCACAGCGCATGCACGTCCCCTCTCTCTCCTCTCCTATGGTCCCCCCCCGTCCTTTCCTCTAGGAATCCTCTACGGAGCGGCGCGAACGACTGGTGGTGTGACAGCTGCTTACTCCGCTGGGGGCGCCACGGTAGTTCCGTGGTATGAAAATGACGGAGCGCGCGCGCCTCATTCTCTCTCCTGCGCAGCGCCGCGATGAGCGCCCGGACCACTGCCGTGAAATGAGAGCGGCGATGTTCCTCCCGCTCAAGCTAATTATCTCCCCGCTGCTTCGCATCCACACATGGTTCCCTTTAGCGGGAGATGGGGAATTTTTTCATGCCCTTTTTGCTGTTATGCGCTGGCGATGTTGTGAGCAACCCCGGGCCCCCCTATCAAGCGTTCAGGTAGGCTCGGTGACATAGCATCTTTACCCTCAGATCCCGCGGAACAGATGAAGGTCATTTTCCAAATTCTCAAGGATGTTCACACCCGCTCACTGGAAAGTTCACATGTGCAGAATGCATTAGCAGTTGATGTTAAAACAATTAAATCTGGACAGAAATCCATCGAAACCAAGATCACTGCTATTCAGAACCGCCTTGAAGTACTGGAGGAAAATTATAAAAAGCTAGAAGTCACCGAGGAAGTTAGTAGTATCCATACTCAGACAGATGAACTTGCCGCACAGCTATGCTCTTAGCAAACACGAGTGCAGGATCACGATGACAGACTGCGACGCAATAACCTCATTTTCCACGGCATTCCAGATTCTGAAGAAACCTGGCAAATGACAGGGGAAAACGTTATTTCCGCTCTCAACTGCCACCTTTCTTCTCCCCTTTCCTCTGATGCCATTGAATGTGCGCATCGTTTGGGTACCTTCAGCCAGGGCAAATGTCGCCCAGTCATAGTTAAATGCCTATCCTATACAACAAAAGATGCATTACTTGCGACACGTATAAACCTAAAGAAAGATAACTCACTGTAGCAGAGGATTTTTCACCCGCTACACGTGCAGCTCGGAAAAGGCTACTTGATTTTGCCAAGAGTCAACCAGGCCCCGTCAAACATAAACTGAACTACAACAAGCTACATTTGAACCAAAAATGTTAAATGTATGACCCAAATAGTGATGCAGTGATCAACATTCCAAATCGTAGTGCACGAACTAATGCCCTGCCTGCAACTTCCAAGCCCTAGAAATGCGCGAGGGGCAGTGGTCATGTGACTGAAGCTTTCGTATCGGTCCTGTTTACTAATATCAGAAGCGTTCTTAATAAATATAACTCTCTATCATCAGATATCGACACGTGTTCCGCTAAAATTATCGCGCTAACTGAAACTTGGCTCAACGCGCAAGTGTGCAATACCGAGATATTCTTAAACACTCATCGCTTCTCAGTTTTTCGCGCGATCGTGGCGCACAGAGAGGCGGTGGCATACTTCTGGCTATTTCCAACGATATCCCATCATCATCTGTACACGTTTAAACTAATCTAGAGATGGTATGGGCTGTGGCAACGCTTAGTCACGAAAATGTAGTTATTGGAGTATGCTACCGCCCACCCTCACCCTGCCTACATTCAGTAGCGAACTTCAAGATGCCATAAACGTTGTCAGTACGCGTTTCCCTACATCTCCGTTGCTCTTGCTAGGTGATTTCAATTTTCTCAACATAACCTGCAATTACCATTCCCCTTTAATATTTCCTCTCTCGTCCCAAGCTCGTGAATACATAAAGGTTTGCTCGGTATTTTCCTTACAGCAAATGTGTACACAAGCAACCAGAATAGTAGTTCACGCTGCAAACACATTAGACTTAGTACTAACTAACAGTTCCGGTATAATGTCGCCCATAGCGTACCTTCCGGGTCTTATCGATCATTTACTTCTACATTTTGTCATTATTTGGCCCACCCGAAAACAAACAAAAAGAAAAAAATCATTCATGACTACAACAGAGGTGATTTTGAGGTGATCAACAATGAACTTTCTACCTTCACTGATCTTTTCCTCGACGGTTTCGACGATCAGAGTGTTCAAACTGGAATATGTTTTCAGATAAAATCATTCAACTCACTGAACCGCACCGTACTGTAACTCACTGATCCCACACCGTACTGTAACCAACAGCTCGAATGCACCCTGGTACAACAGCCATATCCGGCGTTTATCAAACAGAAAAAAGCGTTTCTTTCGCGCTGCAAAACTTTCGCCTTCTATTGAACGTTGGGCTTTGTATACAACAGCGTCTACGTTGTACATTCAAGCCCTTCGAGATGCAAAAAAACATTTTCATTCCCATGTACTGCCTTCTATGTTAACCACAAATGTTAAGAAATTGTGGCGAAATTTTAGTCCCTCAACCAATGACGCTATCACACTGACCGATCCTTCTGGCGACCCGATTTCATCAGATATTTGTGCCTCAGTTTTTAACCGTACATTTACTGAGAACTTCTCTGCCAGTTCTGCTGTTCATAAGCCTACAACTCACAGCCATACCTTTGAAACTATGCCACCTATACTAATCAGTACACTCGGTGTTCTTAAGCTCATTGGTGGACTTAGCCTTCATTCATCTCCCGGTTGTGACAATATTAATAACAAGTTCTTGAAAAACACTTCGGCCTACGCTGCGTCAATCTTAACTAAACTTTTTCAACAGTCTCTTCACCAGTCCGTTTTTCCAAATGAATGGAAAATTGGGAAGGTCATTCCAACTCACAAGTCTGGCAGCAAAACATCTCTTCTTAACTATCGCCCCATTTCCTTAACCAGCACATGTTGTAAAATATTTGAGCATATTATTTTCCCTAACCTTCTCAGTTTTCTATAATCCAACACCTTCTTCTATTCAGCACAACACGGTTCTAGAAAACATTACTAATCTGAAACTCAGCTAATATCATTTACTCATGCGCTACATCAAGTTCTAGACCGATCATCAATCATTGATTGCATATTTTTAGAGTTTTCTAAGGCATTCGACAAGGTATGTCATAAACTACTACTGCTTAAACTAAACGCACTTAATATTGATAG
Organism: Rhipicephalus appendiculatus; assembly: GCA_030522465.1. NCBI lineage: Eukaryota > Metazoa > Arthropoda > Arachnida > Ixodida > Ixodidae > Rhipicephalus > Rhipicephalus appendiculatus. The sequence continues at coordinate 8,522 of JALIZH010021999.1, read as the reverse complement.
TAATTTACTGAAATGGATTCAGTGCTTTCTTCTAAACCGTTCACAATTTGTTTCCTATAATGGCTTTAACTCTGAGTTTACAGATGTCTATTCAGGAGTTCCTCAAGGTTCAGTCCTTGGGCCTTTATTATTCCTAATTTATGTTAATGATCTTCCTTCCGCTGTTAACTCTAATATTCTCCTATTCGCGGATGACTGTGTTGTTTTTAGAGAGATAACCAATTCTAATGATTCTTCCTCACTTCAGTCTGATCTAAGCGCAATTGCGAATTGGTGTAATGAATGGCTAATGCAACTAAATATCAAAAAATGTAAAGTCATGCGTGTTTCCAGAAAATCTTCCCGCCGACCCCATACATACTACATTGATAACATTCATTTAGAATCAGTAACGTCACATAAATACATCGGCGTTTACATTACTGCAAACCTAAACTGGTTTACCCATATCGAGCACTTATTAACAAAGCTAACCGCGTGTTAGGCTATCTTCGTCGAAATTTTCATCACGATCCTTCCTCCTTGAAACTCCTGCTCTATAAAACACTAATCCGATCGAAATTAGAGTATGCTACGTCGGTGTGGGATTCTACTCATATAAACTTAATTACTGCACTAGAGATGGTTCAGAACAAATCTGCACGTTTCATCCACGCTAATTACAGTCGCACCGCCAGTATAACTTCTATGTAATCAGACCTTTCCCTGCCATCATTATCATTGCGCAGAAAAGTGTCGCGCATCGCCTTGCTTCATAAAATGTATCATCATCCTGCACTACGCGGTCGTCTCATCCCTCAACCATCGTATATATCCCATCGCACTGACCATCGTCACAAAGTCGGACTCGCTTCATGCAATACTACGTACTTTTATCAATCATTTCTACCACGAACCTCTCGCCATTGGAATGGCCTTCCCGCTGACGTTGTAAACATTAATAAGTATGAACATTTCTGTAATTCTGTAGCTAATATTGTATACTCAGGCTCTTTCTAACTTACTGTACGTTTCTAGTGTGCTTGCATATTTTGTTCCTTTTGTTTTCTTAGCTTTTTTTTGTACGTATGTGCTTTGACCACTCCCCCTCTGTAATGTCTCTGGCCCTGAGGGGTATAATCAAATGAAAATGAAATGAAAATGGAAATTATCAAGGGTGATTGTTCGCTGATTGCAGATTGTGTCTGCACTGCAGAAGGCACAATATGTCGCTTTGAGATGCGGTTTCGTGTAAGCCCTAATAACATTTGCATCGATAATCAAGGTGCAGCGTGCGTCCACTCGTGCAAACGTGGAAAAAGACAGTCCGTGTGGAGAACACTTCGGCGTACTAAATATATATAATCACTTCTGTTTAATAAAGAGGATATAGCTTGAGGCGCAAATTTAGTAGGGCAGTTCGAGCACTTATGCGGCTGTTCACCGGCTGGGTAAATTTGCTTCAAACAAATGTAGGCCGGTAATTGCCAAGCTTACGTTTTTTAAGGACAAGCAGGCAATCCTAGCCGGTGCACATCGGCTGAAAAATACTGGCATCTCTATTAGAGAAGATTTTTCGCAAGCTACACGACAAGCGCGTAGGAAACTGCTTCAGTTTGCTACGGAACGTAATTGTCCTTTCAAGCTGAATGTCGACAAACTTCGTATCGACAATACTACATATATCTATGATTCTTGTTCTAACACCGTAGTAACTGCTAGATAGCTAGTTGCTGATGTACGCAGTGCTAATGTTCAGCGGCCACCTACTGCATGCGCTCCTTCACTTTCAGTATCATTTACGAATATTCGCAGTTTGTTACCGAAACGTGTCTTGCTTGATTCGTATCTTGATGACAGTAAATGAGATGTTCTGTTGCTAACCGAGACTTCGCTACACGATGAGGTATGCGACTCTGAGCTCTATCATACTTCAAATCAGTATTCCATTTACCACCATGACCGGGCACACAAAAAGGGTGGCGGCGTGCTGTTAGCCATCAAGCGAACTATACCTTCCTTTCTTGTTGACACTGACACTACCCTTGATATAGTCTGGGTCGCTTGTCCTACCTTATCTGGAAAATTATTGATGGGTGTATGCTATCGCCCACCTGCTTCTGACCGCCTTTTCGTAACTGACCTTCACAAAAGTATTTCCAGGGCTCTCGACCTGTTTCCAACTAGAAAAATTTACTTATTTGGCGATTTTAATTTTTCTGATATCAATTGGTCCCGAATGTCTTCTTCGAGCAGTGCGTCAAGTGAATTCATCGAGCTATGTTCTGACTTCAATTTCACCCAACTTGTTTCAGAGCCCACTCGCGATACTAATATTTTAGATCTTATTCTTACAACTGAGACACATACCATAGGCCCCGTTGTGCAATTAGACGGCTTTAGCGATCACAACCTTCTGCAGTTTTCAATTAATATTCCACTAAAATTTCCGGGTGTTCAGTGTAAGGTAATCAGGGATTATAGCAAGGCAAATTACGATAAAATGAACGCTGAACTGGATGTCTTCCTACACAATACATTTCTTCCCTCATTCACTAACAGGTCTGTTCAAGATAACTGGAATTCCTTTAGAAATATTATGGCGCTCCTCATAGATAAACATGTGCCACTAATAACGATCTCTAATGACAAATCCAACCCATGGTTTAATAAATCGCTTAGATCGCTACGAAATAAAAAGAAAAGGTTATATGTCTCTGCTAAAAGGTTATCATCTCCTAAGTCATGCTCTAAATATAAAGAGTGCTTAAAATCTTACTGCCTTGCGATTAGTGAAGCGAAAAAGAAATATTTTTCCGCCGACCTCTCTTCACTTTTGCACACTAACCCTAATAAGTTTTGGCGTGCCATTTCGCCTGACCGTGGCAGTGACACTATTACATTGCATAATGCTGATAATGTTCCTGTCTCCGCATCTGAGTGTGCTTCAACCTTCAATTCGTTTTTTTTGCTCGGTTGTTACTAATGAAGACTTTTCTTCGGTTCCCTGTGTCTCTGACTCTGAGTACTGCTTCATGTCTCCTATCACTGTTACTGTTGAAGGCATATGTAAACTTATACACGGTCTGAAGGTGTCTACATCGTGTGGTGTTGATAATATTAATTCTAAGGTCCTTAAAAACACATCCGCTTCCTCCAGTCAGATTTTATGCTACACTTTTCAACAGTCTTTATCTACTGGTGAACTTCCCACTGACTGGAAGTTAGCAAAGGTTATTCCGATATTTAAAGATGGTAACAAACAGTCACCCGGTAACTACCGCCCCTTTTCGCTAACATGCATCTGTTGCAAGCTGCTTGAACACATCATCGCCTCCCATATATACAGCCATCTTGAGTCAAATAACTTCTTTCCAAATCAGCACGGTTTTCGGAAAGCTCTATCTTGCGATACCCAACTATTAGAATTTACGTCTGATTTAGATAACGGCATGAATAGTAATAAAATTATTGACTGCATCTCTCTAGACTTTGCGAAGGCCTTTGACAGAGTTGCCCACTGTCGCTTAATAGCTAAACTATCTGCACTTAGACTTGACTCATCAACATTATCTTGGCTTCGCAATTTTTGTATCCAGTCGACAGCAGTTCACTTTCGTCAATAACTTTAGGTCGCCTACTTCATTTGTCACATCAGGTGTGCCCCAGGGTAGTGTATAGGCCCTCTTCTTTTTCTAATTTATATTAATGATCTGCCTTACATTTCTTCCTCAATTCGTCTTTTTGCGGATGCCTGCGTAGTCTATAGAACTATTAACAGTGAAGAAGACCACGTAATTTTACAAACGGACCTTGACGTAATAAATCAGTGGTGTGACCGTTGGCAAATGACGCTTAACACATCTAAGTTCTGCATTCTTTCTTTCACCCGTAGGAAATGGGTTTTTAACTTTCCTTATTCCATCTGTTCAGATAAAATTCCCCGTTCATCTACTTACAAATATCTTGGTGTTCGTCTTTGTACTAATCTTGCCTGGTGTACTCACATCGAGAAGATATGCGCGAAAGCAAACATAACTTTGGGATTCTTGCGCCGAAATCTGCACCATTCCCCATTTACCATTCGGCAACAGGCCTATCAAACGTTTGTACGCCCTCAGTTGGAATACGCTTCATCGATCTGGTCTCCTCATCAACAATACCCAATTGATAAACTGGAATCCATCCAAAATCGTGCATTCCGCTTCATAACTTCAAAGTATAGTCGCTATTCCAGCGTCACCCAAATCAAACGCGATATTTCCCTTACCATCTTGGATTTACGCCGCTCTGTCACCCTTCTTTGCCTCTTCCATAAGTACCATTGTAACTCGTGGACCGGGGCGCTATGCAGGATGGCCCGAGCTTGGCGAAACTCGGGATCTTTCCGAGCTCTGGCGACACCCCCTTTTGAACGAGCCAACAGTACGAAAAGGTCAGATCCACCCTTCAGCACGCGCTGCGTTCCATTGGTTACGATGGAACGCGGCGTCACGTCAAGGGCGGTCGACAAAATTGGGCGGTGTTTTCAAACCAGAGGCATCTTCTTTCATTTGTTTGTCGTTCCACTGAGTGCGGAAGTGCACCCATGCAATAAAAGTGCCAGAAAGGTTTACTGATGATATTTTTTAAAGGCAGGGGCTGTTCAAATTCGTTTTGAAGTATTAATGTCTGTACTAAGTATCCTTTAGAATAATTAGCACGGTGGCCTCTGAGATTAGTTCCGGCCGAGCACCTTACAATATCGCGACCGTAGCTAAACCCGAGGCCACGTGTACAATCATCATGGTCAGCCTGCCCATTCTTGCGCGTTGCTCGACTGGCGCGCGCCCTCTTCATCCCTTCATGGTGTGCTCGCTGCCCGAGGACGTGCGCCCGGCTGATTAGCTAAGTTGCTGGGCGGTACACCTAGCTAAATAAGTCAAGAGATGCTATGAACAAGCTAATTAAGCCAAGGCATGCTAAGATCGAGCTAATGAAGCCATACCTTACTAAGACCATGCTAATGAAGCCATGTAAAGCTATGACCGTGCTAACTAATACCAGGCTAATTAGCGCGACGTTAATTATAAGCACGCTAAGTAAAGTAATCCTAATTAGACCTTAATAATATGATGCTGATCAAGATCATGCGAATTAGGTTTATGTTAATTAGATGTATACTAACCAAGATCATGCTAATTGCACCCGAGGTAATTATTGTCATTTTAATTAAAACCTCACCAATCAAGACAAAACTGTTCAATATTTTGATAATTAAGTCCTGCCTAATTAGTATATTCAAAATTAAGACGGAGCTGATTCGTTCTTTACTTCGAAGCGTATACCGAGCAGACTGAGTAGACGACAGACTTAAAACGCTGGAAGAAGCTAGGTGATCACAAGCTCCTTCCAGCCTTGCACAAGTAGTAAAGGCTGACCAAATTATTTTATATGCAAAGAAGCTGCTGCTTAGCGTCCACCGCATGAAACCTTTGGCAGTCACACGGGCACCATGACAGTCACGAGTTGAACTGGGGCCTTCTCAGAATCAACGAGTTTGTACCCGAGTTCATGCGTCAATCAGTTTGATTGACAGACGCCCGCGGCGAAGATCGGGTCCACCCCCGCGTTTGCGCTTGCCAAGGAGCAGTGCTCACGCCGCAACGCCAGCGAGCGGCATGATTCATCTATCAGCTTTATCGCGCAGACTGTGCACACACGCACGAAGAAATAAAAGTTATATCATCACGTGGCTGCGATGTCTCGCATTCAATTTCACCGCGCTCACGACGTACCACTCACAGCCGCGTTGCCGCCATGATGCGAGCGCCCCTGGTGACAACCTGTCCGTATATTTATCCGCAATATTTGATAGAAGCGAAACGAGCTGCACGAGAGTGTAGCGAGTGCACCTTGTTGCCTTCGAGGGTGGAAATTTCCATGCGGCGGGTGGAACGAAAGAACATGCCCGAAAGTGGAAGAACGCCCACGAACACGCCTGTGGGAGGCGCAATGCTGAGTTGGCAAAAAGATAGCGCGACAATCACGCTGACGTCGCTGCATTGTTGAAATGTGGACTGAGTGGCGGCGCTGGCGTGTTCGCACGCGGTGTTTCTTTGATTACCGCCGCAGATGCCCCACATGCGTTTTTGACGCCACGCTCGTTCATGTAGGCGTTTTTGTCAATGCTGCTATCACGCGCTCCGCTCTGTCTTTGTGCCATGACCGCCGCAGTGCGAGCTCGGAGCAAACTCGTGTGCCCGAGAAGCTCGGGTCATCCTGCATAGCACCCCCCGGTCGTCTCTCGCTTGAAATTCCTTCGCGTACATCTAGTCCACTTCATAATCATCTCAGTTTCAGACGCATTTTTGGCCACACTCAGTCATTCAATAATTCTGCATTGCCGCGCGCCATAGCACTGTGGAATAAACTTCCAGATCAAATCGTCTCTTCAAGAGATCCTGCCAAGTTTCGTGAGCAATGACAAGTTGATATGTTCCCTTGATTTTGTATAATGCTGTTCTTTTTTTTTCCATTTTGTATTTTACTGCATTTGCTTACATTCTTTGTTCTTTTCCCTTCCATTGTACAATGTTCATTGTTTCTTCCTTAATGTAGTTTCTTCTTATGCTTCATTTATTGTGATTTTTTCTGTAACCCCCCTACTCAATGCTCCTCTGGAGCCTGTAGGGTAACATGAATAAATAAATAAATTGGTTAAATTGGACACCCCTATTCGGGAAGGTGAAGAGCTCTGATAATACAATATTGTTACGGGGAGAAAAGGAGTTACAGAATATATTTACATGGTACATACAGACACCTAGAGCCAGACATACAAGGCAGAGCCAGTCCACGCGCATTCGCAATGCCCACAGACTGTCGCGCCGTCAAGCGCAATTCAGGAGCGTCCTCAGGGATGATCAGTAGACAACACCATGGCAGCCCTACGCAGTCGCTCCCTTGTTCGGGTGTGCTAGCCTCAACGCCTTATCAGGAAACAAACACTACGACTTTGCATGTTTCCTGCATCAGTGAACAAACCGGGCCCTCCGTGACACGATAAATCTGATTTGTGCGAAGTTTTCGTGAAGAGATAAGTGGTAAGTTCGCGCTATCAATGATAGCCCACAGCGTACACATATCAGCTTCGCGAGGTCTTCTCTAGCGAGGGAGACCGGTTTTGGGAGCCTTTGCGAGCGGACGCGCTGCACATGCGCTCCTGCCTCAACCTTCACCAGAGCCCGATATTTCGACCGCATCCTCCCGATTTCCCCCTGCAACGCTTTCGGGAAGGTGAGCCGCCCACTTTGATCCCACCCGACTGTCGCTAGCCTGCCTGGGTCGGTATTACGGTCTGGGCTCTATTCCTGTGCCCCCGTCGGAGCTAGGCCTACCTCAGGCCTTGCCTCCGTGTGCCCACCGCACGCCCAGCCATGGAGTACCGCGTACAAGGCACTGACATCGATTTAACCGAACTCGGAAAGGGAGAATGGGAGACCATCCTACGTCTCCGAAAGAAATACCACCCACCGACGGCTGACAAATCACTTCACTCAACAGGCCTGATCGGTCGAATGGAATGCAGTGGGAGCGACGGCCGCCGAACCGCTGGAGAATCGCAAGATGGGACGCCGACGCCTTCAAGGCCTTCTCCTCCACCACCTCCTCCGCGTCGTTTACGACGCACGCCTCTCCCGCAACTTCCGAGGGGAGACTTCAAGGTCGTTGACCGACCCCGCGGTGGTTTGGACGTAACCAAACAGACCCCTCGCACGCTTCTAACAGCGATCTCCTCTGCGACGGAAGTTTCCCTGCAGGAAACCCTCGCCCAAACCCAGTTGCGGCTGCACCCGACAAACAATACCTTCACGCTCAGCAGCCCTGTTGAGGATCGGGCTCGGGCTTATTTATGCCCAACTCACTTCTATTCCTTTCCGCGGTAGCCGAACCGATGTCACCGCCTACCTTGCTCCGCCCGATGATTCCGTGCGGTGCATCATTCACATGACCTACAATGATGAGACACACAGAGAAATTTTGGAGGGGCGTGTCCCCTACAACCCGGACCTCCCAATAATCGATGCTCGACCATTTGGGAAGAAGCGATCCCTCCTCATCACCCTGGCCACCGGGCCTCTGCCCAAAGCTATCCGCTTCTGGGCGGGCATCCATACATGTTTTCCTCACCGGCCAAAAGTAGAAGCGTGCTAGAACTGCCGCCGCATATGGCACCGCCAGGACGTTTGCCTGGCCCTAGCAAGCGGAAGCTGTCACAACTGCGGCGACCATCACGTCCCGACCGAGCCTCCAACATGCTCAACGAAGTGTATCGTTTGCGGGGACGGGCACCACACCGGGAACGTTGAATGCAAGTACCGCTAAGCCCGCAGGCCGCCAGGCACGATCCAATTAGCGGATGGACACCAGTCCAGATCTCAGGAGAAGGAACAGCCAGCTTCTCGGCAGTCATCACGCAGTGCATCACACTCCGCCTCCCGTGACCGGAGCCACAAACCGAGGCAGGACCTCACCTGGGCCGATCGAGCACGAAATTCGCC
>JALIZH010021998.1:0-67724 GCA_030522465.1 Rhipicephalus appendiculatus | reverse complement strand
AAACTGACGCGCCCGGTGCGTCATTTTCGACGCACCGGGCGCGCCACGTGTTGCGTCAAGCCGGAATTCGACGATGGATCTCTCAAACTACACGCGATATTTTCGATTTTAAAAATTGGACACGCCATAAGCTGTGACGTAGAACAACTTCGCCATATAAACAATTGCCCTAAAATTGATAATTAAAAAAGTTAATTAAATTATTTTTTTGTTAATTAACAATTTCTGGGTGATCTAATTAGTGGTAAAATCTTTCCGCCTCGGCCTAGAAATGAGCTGCGAAGACGACAAGTGCCTAACTATTATACTTTTTAAAGGAAAAATCTGTATTGCTTAAAAAAAAACACCCTGTATAGTCACTGCTATATTCCAGCCTCAAGTTACAAAATATTTCGAAGGCTGTAGTTGCTGCTCACTTTATGTAACTGCAGTATTTTTTGTCGGTTAAAAGTGATCGTAATGTTGTTCTTTAAAGCTTGTGAATATTTGTTTCAAATAAAATGTTGTAGTATCCTTCCGCTGTTTTTGAAAATTGTCACCTTAGCCGTCTAGGCCTGCTTTGAAAATTGTGTTTTACTATTTGAATAGTATTTCATTCGCATTCGATTCGTCTTCACCACTATTCGATTCGTATTCGATTCAGTTCTAAAATTCACTATTTGCACACCCCTAAAACAAACACAAAGGTGTGAAAAAGTAACGTAAGAAACAGTTTAACTAGTTAGAAGGATAAGAAATATTCACAAATTTTGGCAAATTAAAATAAAATCACAAGATTTGTTACAAAGAAGGGGAAATTTCAAGGGCGCGTTTTTATTTGGCGCGTTTTTCTTTGTTAACACAAAATGAATGAGAACTAACCAACAATGATGCCAGAGAAAGTATAGGGGGTGTTATTAGCAGTAATTGTAATGCAAATGTGAAAAAAGAAAAGTGGACGAAAAGATAACTTGCCGCGGGCAGAGACCGAATCTGCGACCTTCGAATAACGCGTCCGATGCTCTAGCAACTGAGCTACCGCGGCGGCCATCCCCCCGTCCACTTTATTGGGTATTGGGTATGTGCATTTAAACATGACAGCGTCAGTCAGCGCCACCAGTAGCCATGACGGCGAGTGTGGAACACTCTTTTGCATGTTGGCGTCACGTAGCACGTGATCTTATTATGAGCTGGCAGCTGACCAATAATCCTTCGCATACTACCTGAAAGCATCATGTCTGCCAGAACAAGACCCTCGCTATGAATGAAGGAAAGAAGCCAACGAGCTACGAGTACCACCAATGGCAAATGGTGTATGTGAATCGCTCGCCGTTAGTATGCCGTAGAACGCGTCCTTTGTGGCCGAGTCGTTTCGCGCCATGCGTTCAGAAGCGAGGGGTCGTATGTTCGACTCCTGGGGGGCGGGCTTTTTTCTTCTAGTTTTTGCTTTGCCATCATTTAGTGTATATTTTACAACGTCATATCTGTGACGGAAATGCGTCAGTGGAGTCGTGGTGAAGCCCGGAATCAAACAGCGATTCTATAAAAGAAATCAATTACCGAATCTGTCCATCACATTACTTGGTTCCCAGGCCCCATGGGAGACGACGTGCTGCCGGGTCGCCTGAACTCCAATGAGACCGCCCACCGCCGTGCGCGAGAACTCACGCACCGCGACGGAGGTGGCACCTCTATGGGTTCGGAGATCATTGGGCACAATGACCCGCTTCTTACGTTTCATGAAATTGCGGTCCATTACAGAGGTGAGCGACGACGTTTTCCGCCTCCCCATCTAAAAAAGAGTAGAGCACAGTCTTGCACGCTCAGGATGCTTCCGACGTGTTCGTACCCACCAAGAGGTTTCCTCGGCAGACTCCACACAGAGATAGATCCTCATTGACCAGATTGCGGGGAAGAATTATGTACTTTAGCCCACATGCTCTGGCAGTGCCCTGTGTTACAGTACTTCAACAGCGAGGGCTGGGAGAAGGCCATCACGACTCAAAACTGGAAGACCAGTCCAAGGCTGTCCAGAGGGCCCGTGAGAGAGTGGAGAGGCATGGCCTCCCTGCTCCAACATGGGATTAGCCGACAGAAAGCCAGGGATTCTCTCTAGGACGGCACTGCCTGGCTCCTCAGGACCTTAATAAAGTTCCTTTTCTGTCTGTCTGTTAGTCAGCGCTCGTGTCGTAGGTTTCTTTTCTTCGTGGGTGTCTTGTGCGTTTGCGCTGTAATTTTAGCCACATTTCAGCTGTCTCGTTTCTTCCCTCCTGTGGCATAAGCCTACAAGAGCCGAAGTGCTCCCACTAGCTCGCGCCACCACGATCCACGGGACGCTCTTCATTTTTTTCTGGACGACTGGCCACGAGTTGCGTGGCGCTACAACCCCAATACGGAAAACTAGCGTGAGTCGCCAGAGATACGAAGCGAACGCAGCGCGTGCAACGATACAGCATGGCCCGCGTCTCGCATAATTTTAATTTCGCCGCGTGTGGCGTCCCATGCGTTTCACCCAACGCCACGTGCGCTTGTATTCTGCTGTTAGCATGCAGGAGAACGAATGGCGCATGCAGCACGCTACGGAGCGAGGGGTCGCAGGTTCGCATCCCCGATCACGCGCTTCTTAAAAAAAGTTTGATGTATTTTTATTTGGGGGCATTTTATGTCCACCCACTAGCGACTTATCTGTTAGAAATAAATGTTTTATTATCTGTCCCACGTATTCTGTGCCATCATGCCGCACAGCAAGTCGCTTGGCGTCTTTTTCCCCACTCGGAATGGCAAAGGGCGTTTTACCTGCTTCTCGCTGGTTGCTGCACTCAAAAGCACCGCACCCTGGCATTCTTCTATATCTTGATAGGCTTGTTAACCATCAAGAGTCAGAACAATACCGTAAAGCTCTTGTACGCCTTTCGCAAGCAATGAAAACAACCTTCCTCGAAAGCACCATGCGTCGGCGGTCGGAAGAGACAAGCGAGGCGAGTGAGCCGGACCATTTGTGGCGCGAAATGACCACGTCACCACAAAAAGCGAATTGTGAGCGCTCATGAGAGGGATGGTCCGGGGAGCACGCGGCGGCGGCGAGAAAACGAATGCGGTACTTTTCCTGTTCCAGTGACTTCAGTGTCGACCAGCGGGAATTTTCGTGGGATGTTTGTGACGCTGCCGTCTCCTGTAGCTAGTGACATAATGTTCCACGGTCTGATGCATTTGCGGTCAATAAAAACGTTCTTTAGCTCTATGCACAGTCCGCGCTAATTTCAAATGGCCTGAGGCTGGGTTATCGCGCATGACACGAAAGACAGAACACAGACTATTCGGTACTATCACGAGCAGTGAAATCCCTGCTGTAATGCGATTCTTGAGAACGCAAAGACGACGTGCTAACGTAGAATTCCGCATGGGGCAAAAGGACGGCTACAACGTTGGGTCCAGTGGCGTAGCCAGGGGGTGGCACACCGGGCACGTGCCCTCCCCCGAAATTTTTTTTCGCCATGGCATACATAGCGAAAAATGGCCATTTCAAGGAGGTGCCCTCCCCGAAATCAAGGAGGTGCCCCCCCCCCCCCCTCGAAAAAATTTCTGGCTACGCCCCTGGTTGGGTCCTTCATCTGCTCAGTCTAGAACGCATCGTTGCCGAGAAAATCAGGATCAAGGGAAGAGATCTAATGATCGATGTCCGAGTCGCAGCCATTGGTTTTGGGGGAGAAGCCTCGAAGGCAGCCAGCGTCAGCATTGCGCCGGTCGATCTTGCAAGATACAGCGGATTTTCCGGAAGGAAGCTCGCCCAGATGAAATTACGTATTTGCCAGTCTTGGTGCAGCCTTCTTCGCCGTCGCAACCTTGTCACACTATTGTGGCGCGATTTATGATCAGACGGTCTCGAGCGAATGTAACTGTTCCAGCTGTTGAGACGCTTCGCGAAAGGCCGAGACAAATTCGTAGTGCCTGTGCTTCCACACTCGGATGTGCTCGGAGATTTGATTTGCAAGTTTTAGAGAACAAAGGAAAGCTATAGCGCTAAAATGTAATGAAAATTGCTCGGCATAGCTGCAACACGGTTCCCACTGATGGTCCCCATCTTTTTCCAGCGTTTAATTTCAATGTGTTGACAATAGATGCGAGTTTCACCTTTAAACGATAGACATCAAGGGTTCTAGAAGAGGTATCGGTGCACTATGACTAAAAAAGCGATTACTAAAAAGCCATTACCTTGTTTGAAGGAGATGGGCCAGCATTTTACGCATATGTGGTAACTAAGAGCCAACTTAAGATTCTCAAACAGATAGGACGCAGGTCCTTAACCGTTGAAGACGGTCGAACGTGGAACACTTCGAAACTGACTGCAGTTCCGATGGAAGGATCGCCACAGCATGCGGTACTAGGGGATGAAAAAGCTAGTAGATTGCACCTCATCATTGTTCGGAAGTCTCTTTGCCGCCAAGTTCACAAACACCTGTTCTCTGAGCTCACTCTTCTCTGAGCTCCGTCAGCACCATTCTCCGCCGACACCACCAGGCGTCTTACAGCCGCAGGACCCTCGACATCCGAGTCGTCCGTCGAGCCTTGCTTCAGGTGATGATGATGATGAGGATGACGAGGCGAACGATAGCAGTGATAGTCCGGCCGTTCTTAGCAACTAGCTTGCTGGTGGGCCACCCCAGCTTCGTGAGTCCACAAGAGACCGAGGACTACCCACAAGATTTCAGGATTATGTACAGTGACATGAACATTAACTGGTTTGGTAAATATTTTGTGTAGTGATGTCCTCCTCAGATCGCAGAGTAATATATAGTGTTCGAAACCTACTCATGCGGATTTACTCACTTATTCGTTTATTCATTTATTTGAGATACTGTCAGGGTACAGTTTGTGCACTATAGAGGTGAGAGGCGAGACTGTAATGTGAATGTAACGTCAATTTCTTTTAACACGAAAGTCTTTTATGCCAGGGTCCACCAAGACGTCAGTCACGTATTTCCGTCACGGAAGTGACGTAGAAAAAATACACATGATACAAAATGTTCCGCTAGCGGAAGTCGAACCCACGACCTCTCGGTCCACGACAACAGATGCAGGGCACGCTATCCACTACGCCACGGTCACAGACTCTGTAGGCTTTACAAACACACCTTTTATATGTAACACTGTGCTCTCACAGTGCTCTTGGTAAAGCAAAGTAATGCTTCATGACCGTGAAATCCACGATCAGTTCCTTCAACGCGTCGTTTCCACGCGTCCGTCCCATTCGGAATGTTTCCAATAGGAGAAGTGCAATTTTGTCGACGCCTTAATACACCGCCAGGTGCCGACCTTTCCCCAAGCGTAGGCCTCGCTCATAGCATCCATCCATAACAAGATAGCAGTACGACCATGCCTGCGACGCCCGCATGCTTCGCCTTGGTGTTACTCTGCGTTCCCCACTTACTCTCGCCCCGCGAAGAATCGCCGCCCAGCGAACACGGAAGACATGACGCGCGCTGCGTTTTCCTCTAGCCGGGCAGTGGTGTTCAATAACTCTAACATGCCGCGAGTAGGCGACCTAAGCCCAAGTTCAGCGTCCAATCAGTCACGCTCTTCTGGCCTGTCACACCGCTTTCTCCGATTCCGATCTTACCATTTACTACAGCTACCACAAGCATCTATGACCACAAGGGTTTGTTTAATCATTAATCATCGACGTTAGTCGTCGGGATGGAGATGTACCACTAATCTTCAACGTGGAGGCATCCACGTTAAACGGTGCTATAGCTGTCAAACACCAATTTACATTGTACAAGCTCTCTTATTTCAATGTACAGTAAACATTGGACTACTTCTGTAAGTACAAGTTTTACGTTCGTGTTATACCGATTCCTATGACGGAGGGATCAGCCATGTTTTTTTCCAGAAAAGATCTCCGCAGTTTTTTTTAATGCTTCTGCCCCATGTATATAGATATATTTACGTCAGTGTCGCCATTGCATAAGGGAGCGGGGTCGAATACAGGGTTGGGGTAGCCGTGTGTCAATAAAGGCAAAATGAGCCAATCAACCAAAAAGTGCATTTTCCACCGTAATGAACGCGGCTTTTCTTTCTCATTCTCGCTACTCTCACTGTGACGGTACTAAATTTTTAGCGCATATGAATTTTTTTACATATGCTTTTTAGCGCATATGTATTTTTGCTGCGATCCCGTACAGTTCAGTTTTCATGCTCTAAACACAACTCGAATCAGCAATTCTGACTGACTGCAATCAGCAGCCATGACTAATAATTTCTAGAGCTGAAATAACTTGCATGAAAAACTGGCGGAAAGATGCAGACAGCTGCGTGACCGGTACACGTTAACATTCCAACCCACCTAGCATATGCAGAAATAATTTTTTTTCTCTTTTATTTAGGTACACTGCGCGAAGCCCTTTACGTATCACTAGGCATCTGCGGCACTCGATTGTTTGAGAAAGTTACAGGGATATATGTGGGTATGAATCACCAGCTTCAAATATACAACGGAAAAAACTAGTCATAGTGATGTTTCTGTCAGCAAAAAGAAAAGTGGAACCTTGCATTTGCAGGCATCACACAAGAGCAGCATGAACAACTGTAATTCGTTTTAGTTACATAAACGTTCCTTGTATTAGATTTTCGCGCTCGTCTCATTCCATCTTATTGGGGAGACAATGTCATATCACGTTGTCTTTTCATACACAAAAAAAATACATGCAGTTTTATACCGCTGCACCACTGAACTGAAGGGCGATATGAAGGAGTCGGCGCTTGTTTTTTTTCCAGATTGGGTTTTGTGAGCGTATTAACATTCGTTCCTTTTACGCACTACAATGGCTTGGTTTCTGCAAAATTCGTCGAACATGAAGTCACATTTCCAGTCGCGATTTTCAACATGACTTCTGCGAACCCAGTACGTGCATTCCGATTTTTCTGCAATGAAAAAGAAAGCGGTCATATGAATTTCGATAGCAATGACGCGCGTTGACGCGCGTTGAAAGAGCAGCAGCCGAGCATGCATGTTATTTTTCTGCTACAATTAGCTGCTTATCAAAAACGCAAGTGTACGATCCCAGAACACTTGGCTGAGAACGGACGTGCGAAACGCAAGCGTGTTCGTCTCAGCTAGTGGATTATGTCGAAGTCGAGATTACGGGTCTAACTTGGACCCGCGCTGACCTAACTTGACCTTGCGCTGACACCTCAAGCCTTAATTTCGCTTTACGAGGATGAAATGAGGGCAAATTTTATTCGTTATATTCAGTGAAATAAGGGCACTCGCACATTAAGGTAACATCACTGATTTCAGCGTTCCTTCTCGTGTCGCGCTACCAAGGCTTGAGGACATGTGTTCTACTACCGGTCAACGTGACTGGCCGCATTTAAGTAAGAGCAAAATGACGCGACAGATTCGTAGTTAGGTTAGGTGCACGTTAAACAACCCTAAGTGGTCAAAGTTAGTCCGGAGACCTCTACGTGCCTTATACCATACCATGCTTCTGGACATGTAAAAAACGAGAAAATGATTATTAGCAAAGTTTGCTCCCGTGCTTCCTCCAGCACCAACTTCAGTCTTCGCCTACCTCGCAATGTAGTGTAGAAAGATATAGCGATTTTCTTGAAAAACACAAATTTTCTTTGAAAAAGTAAGCATTTGTCTTATTAGAGTCGTCACTAATGTGAACGAGGCATGGTATACTATAGATATTACACCAACCATGCGTTTTTGAAGCAACCCGTAATTTCATTTGTGGCTAATTATTCCACAAAAGAGCGATCTGTTTTAACCTGATAGCGTTAAACAGCTCGTTTTGCAGAAAATCTGGTGTCGGCGCTGGTGTCGGCGTCTTTCTTTGTGAGCCAAAAATAAGCGTTGCCCGTGGACGAAAATTCCAGATAGATGCTAATAAACAATATGAACATTAGGCTCGAGCGGAAATCGAACCCAGGGCTTCTGCATGGAAAACAGGTGTTCTACAACATAGACACGCCGGCGTTTGAAACTGTTTCGAAAAGAAAAACCTATAACAATGTCATGTAGTGTGAGGCGCCTCCTTAACGCATGTAATATTCCGTGGCAGAAGCGTAGAATCGCACCAGCGTCAAACATTTGAATTGCACAATGAGTGGTTGCTTTAAAGACTCATCAATAAGCGCATCATGCAAGTATTAAATGGGTACAGGCGAATGACCTTTTAAGAAACATTACCATGTAAAAATCTAAGCGTGCTATTCTTGAGCAAGACGAGCAAAAGAAACAATGACACAAGTAGCAGCAAGGAAACCAGACGAGCGCTCACTTCAAACTCGCTTGTACGCGTTCCTCGCTCAAATTTAACGGGCCGAAATAGGCGGGTCTCAAACCAAGACCTGATGCCGTTGTGCAGACCGCATAGCCAGCGAAACAAGGAGGTGGGTTTAACGGTCGTGTACAAATATTATCGGGTGTTTTACGTCCCAAAACCACGATATGATTATGAGGGACGCCACTGTGGAGGAGTGCGGAAATTTCGACCATCTGGTGTTCTTTAACGTGCACTAACATCGCACAGTATACGGGCCTCTAGCATTTCGCCTCCATCGAAATGCGACCGCCGCTGCCGGGATCGAACGCGCGGCTTTCTGGTCAGAACCCGAGCACTGTAACCGCTTCACCACCGCGGCGGACGGTATACATATCATTGGTTTCGTTACGCTTTCAGAAGAGTCAGCAAAGAGGCGAAGACGAGATGTATAGCATGCCGTGTACATAATGAAATACATTCTTTCGGACGTCTTTTATTATGTGCTCTAGAAACGTAAAGAGCGTTGTTTTAATTAAAGCGTCGTATTTAAAATGCTTAAATTCAAAAGGATATCATTGAGCAATCTCGTCACTGTAATCAATTTCGGACTTTATTTATGCTCCTTCTTGAGCTCTGAAAAAGATTGTCGCTGGCAGTGAATATGGCACGGCCTGTTGCTTTCACTCTAAAGCGTAAAAAAAATCATTTGTAAAGTGACGCCAACAAATATTAGGGACGCCAAGTCTGTCTCTGCATATTCTAAAACCGTCATCACTATCTCATAGGCTGGTATTACTTTCTTGAAATTAGATTTCTTAGATTACGAAAACGGCAGCGACGAAAGGATGTTTACTTTGTTCAAGAAACCCGTCGGGGCCAACGACGACACAATCGGACGAAATATATTGAAAAGGACGAGAGGAAGGGCAGCATGCCGTTTCGAAATTTAGTGTTTTTCAAGCACAGCCAAGTGCGTTGTGTAAACGCATTCGTTGAAAAATAACTGCTGATTCACTTTAGAGCAACCAGTCGACCGCCTGTCGTACGCCTTGCTCTTATCAGTCAGCGATCATGGTTAGCTCTCGGTGGCGATAGTCGGTATCTTGCTGCCTTTTTTTTTATGTGTATTGTCGTTTTGTCTGCCGCGCGGCATGCGTCATCGCGCCAATTTTGAAAGTTGAAGGTCTGTGCGTCACGTGGTGTGAAAAACGGCAATCTAAAAGCGATGTCCCGAATTCTTGGGTATGAGTGCTCGATATAATCTTACAAAGTGCAGTCATTGCGCTCAGCGGTATCCGTCATTTGAATCATAAATGCATAGGCGTTGGTGAGTCGCACGCCCAGGTGCATATGGTACAGCACTTTTTCGTCGCCCCGGGAAAGACCAGGTAGAAGCCCCAGTCGCAGCAGTGGGTCGAGCCAATACAACCAATGGTGCGGGAGCTAAGGTGTGTGCCACACCTGCAGTCGCATACTGTGCGCTACCTTGCTTAAGTGTTGAGCCTGATAAATTCACGCAAGCTCGGTTTCTTCCTTCATCTTTCTTCTGGCAGATGCACTGGCGAGGTGTTTGCCGGAGAGGCTGCAATGACTTGGCAGCCACTGAAACACGACGTCGAGCCCTTTTTCGATTACATGATAGCGCGTTCTTCGCCTCTCCGACGTAAGTTCTTGG
The DNA here is from genome assembly GCA_030522465.1 of Rhipicephalus appendiculatus. Lineage (NCBI taxonomy): Eukaryota > Metazoa > Arthropoda > Arachnida > Ixodida > Ixodidae > Rhipicephalus > Rhipicephalus appendiculatus. Next base: position 57,797 of record JALIZH010021998.1, on the reverse strand, counting down.
CAGTATCTGCAACAAACAGCTTATTCAAGACATTGTAGGGAGACCCTTAAGTCGCAGACTACCGCCCATCGATTAGCCGATTGTTGGTACTGTGCCTCGAAGGGCAACAAGCTCCGAACCTGGTCGATGCTGTAATGCCGGAAATTTTATACGTTAGGCTGACGTATCGTTATGGAATGACTACCGCGCCGGTGGAGCTTGTCAGAGTTGAAGAGTCATCCGTGAAGATGGCAATCCGGTCCACACAGAAAGTATGAAAAAGTCCAGATCTGCTTGCTTTAAAGCCATGGTAGGACGGTCACTCTTTTCCTTATTCCTGGGACAGAAAGGCGCACTTCGGCAGGACGTGACCGCTTTAAGGCAAATAGTGAACGTGACGCGGGTGTGAAGCCCGGTATTAGTGACGCACGATGAGTGCTGACTACTTTGGCGAACGATGCCCGTGGTCGTTGTTCTGGCAGGTACGCGAGATGGCATGATTCTATTCCTGAAATGCGCGAATATGGGCCCTCGGCTAGTCTGTATGGGCGTAAGTAATGATCGAATCGTCTAAAAGCAATACAACTGTTCCACCTGTGGCGGCTCTTCGCGGACGCGGAGTGCCTGTTCTTGCGCGCTCTGAAGTGCTCGGAGGTTTCATTTGAAAGTTTCAACTATAGTATCGAAATCAAGTTAAAAGCGCTCGGTACAGCTGCATCACGTAGCCCACTGATGGCGCCAATCATATTTCGGCAATATATCTCAATACTTGGAAAATAGATGCGAGTTTTATCTTTAAAAGAGGGGCATGAGAGCTACAGGGGGGTCTCGGTCCACAATGACAACTAAAAGGCGATGACTTCACTTGTGGCAATTAGGTTAGCCACTTATGCGTACCAGCTAATTAAACAGTGATGATACTCTTCATAGATTACGAGAAGGCATTTGATTCGGTGGAGACATCAGCAGTCATTCAGGCACTGCGGAACCAGGGCATCGACGAAGCCTATATAAACATAATGGAAGAAATCTACAGCGGATCCACAGCCACTATAGTACTCCATAAAGAAAGCGACAGAATCCCAATAAAGAAGGGCGTACGGCAGGGAGACACGATCTCTCCAATGCTATTCACCGCGTGTTTACAGGAGGTTTTCAGGGCCCCTAGATTGGGAAGAGTTAGGGATAAGAGTTAATGGAGAGTATCTCAGTAACCTGCGATTCGCTGATGACATTGCATTGATGAGTAACGCGGGAGACGAATTACAGCTTATGATTACTGAACTGGATACGGAAAGTAGAAGAGTAGGTTTGAAAATTAATATGCATAAAACTAAAGTAATGTGGAACAATCTTGGCACAGAACAGCGCTTTGCAATAGGTGGCGAGACACTGGAAGTTGTAAAGGAGTACGTCTACTTAGGACAGGTAGTAACCGCGGAGCCGAACCATGAGAGTGAAATAACTAGAAGAATAAGGATGGGATGGAGCACATTCGGCAAGCATTATCAAATCATGAATGGTAGTCTACCACTATCCCTCAAGAGGAAGGTATATAACAGCTGCATCTTACCGGTACTTACCTACGGAGCAGAAACCTGGAGACTTACAAAGAGGGTTCAACTTAAACTGAGGACGACGCAGCGAGCGATGGAAAGGAAAATGATAGATGTAACCTTAAGAGACAGGAAGAGAGCAGAGTGGGTCAGGGAACAAACGGGGGTTAAGGATATCATAGTTGAAATCAAGAAGAAGAAATGGATATGGGCCGGGCACGTAGCACGTCGGCAGGATAACCGCTGGTCATTAAGGGTAACTGACTGGATTCCAAGAGATGGCAAACGCGTCAGGGGGAGACAGAAAATTAGGTGGGTAGATGAGATTAAGAAGTTTGCAGGTATAACGTGGCAGCAGAAAGCACAGGACCGGGTTGATTGGCGAAACATGGGAGAGGCCTTTGCCCTGCAGTGGGCGTAGACAGGCTGATGATGATGATACTCAAGTGGATGGGACCTGCTGTTTCTGCATGGAAGATGGCCGAACGTTGAACTCCTTGCAAGTGACCGCAGTTCCAAAGAAGGATAACCGCAGCTTGTGGTAATAGGGTATGACAATGGATACCAGATCGCAACTCTGCATTGGTTGTAGGTCTCTTTGCCGGCAATTCATCTGACACCTGGCAGAGCCTAACTCCTCTCTGAGGTCCTTCAGCACCATTCTCCTTCAACACCATCAGGCCTGTTACAGCCGCAGGGCCCACGCCATCCTGAGCCTTCCATCGAGCCTTGCTTCAGGTGAGGATGATGATGAGATGGAGGATGGTGATGATAATGCTGCAGTTAAGACCATCGAGCCTGCTTGTCAGCCATCACCGCTTTTTCAGTCCATAAGAGACCGAAGACCACCCGCAAGGCTTCAGGAATACCTACCGTGAGAGAAACACTCGCTAGGATTTGTAAATAGTTTGTGTAGAGGCATGTCTTCTTCAGACCCGAGATCAATGTCATGCGTCAAATCTACTCATGCGAATTTATTTATTTATTTATTTATTTATTTATTTATTTATGTAAAATTTATTTTTGAGGCCCTCTGGGTGCAGTTTGCATAATACAGAGGAGAATATAATGTAATTGTCAAGTCAGAGTTTCTTTATGCAATGTTTCTGCCACGTGTACGTGAAATATTTACTCCAGTGTAACTATTACATAATAAAGCGTGGTCGGCTACAGGCCGGGGTAGCCGTATCTCGATAAAGGCAAAATCAAGCAATGAATCAGTCAATCAAGAAGCTTATTTCGAACACCGTAGTATAGGGGGTTGCCCGTTCTTATTTTCGCTACTCTCACTGTGACGATACTGAATTATTCCTAGTTGTCACCACCATAGGTCGGCAAACTCACTCATGAGTTGACCTCACTCAGATTCAGATCAAGGCCGTGAGTCTGAGTCTGAATGAGTCCGAGTGAGTAATATTTTGGCGAGTTTGAGTCCGAGTGAGTCCAGTTGAGGAAAGTTTTAGTGAGTCTGAATCCGAGGGAGTCCGGTGGAGGAAAATTTTGGTGAGTGCGAGTCCGAGTGAGCCCTAAGCGCAAGATATATTTCTTGGGTGAGTCTGAGTGAGCTACGCCTTTTATTGCCGACATATGGTCATATCTACTCCCCTGTCAGCATTATTCTCAGCCTGATATCGACTTACGTTTATACTTAAATCTATTCACACATACCTCAACGCACTAGAGTGCATGCGCCACCTCAATGTTTATTGACCAGAGGCGTGAGTTAAGGGGAGAGGGGGTGTCATGACTTTCCCCGCAAACTCTTTCGCTGGACGATCTTGATAGAAATATCTCGTGTGAGTCACATATTTCATAAAAACGTCCGTAATGGATTTCAGCCATGGATAACTCGTATTTGAAGGTACAAGATCAAAAGGCGCATCGCAGAACACCGATTATGTCAGATATTGGCGTTGAACAGCATTTACACCATGATCGGAAGAGGTAATTTTATGCCAGGGGACTCATGAGTCGGCTCAGTCAGACTCACTTAGACTCTAGTCAAGCCCTGAGTTGGAGTGAGGGAGGCAGGCTGAGCAATATGTTGATGAGTTTGAGCCCGAGTGATTCCGGTCGACAAAAAAGTTTTGTGAGTCTGAGTCCGAGTGAGCCCGATTCAGGAAAATTTCTGTGAGTCTCAGTGCGAGCGAGCTTTCAGAGCAAACTATATTTCTTGAGTGAGTATGAGTGAGTTCCAATACTTTTGCTGACCTATGGTCACCACACATATATCGATTGTCGTTAGTCCGTTAGAGGGGTTCACACTTCGCGGTCCAATCACAACTCGAGTCACCACGGCTGATTGATTGCAAAAATACCAGAATGGGTGAAAAACAGGGTTTTTTCGTTGGGAGGGGGGTGGGCAAAGTTTCAACGCAGCACCCCATCTCCCATCTCTCACTCGTTGAGACATAAGAAAAGAAGCTTCGCAATGGATGCAGCAGTGGAAATCAAGCGTTGACGAGCTTCTCACAATAACTTACCTTTGATACCCGGCTTTCAGATTATAAACGTGGGAAATAAACAGTTCTCTGAATGCAGCATTAAGGTGTCATTGGCTGCCATTATTGTCAAAAACCTTGATGGCCGTAGCCCTGCATGCCCCTTATAAAGGGACACTGAAGCACTTAAAAAAAAAAAAACGAGGTTATGGTGTCATGTTAAGTAGTTTCGTGCGGCAAACTCGAAAATCACGTCGGAAAATTCGCATAAACCAACGCAAATAACTTTATTTTGCCGAAAACGAGCAACAGGCGCTTCGGGCGGCAGTGCGAGTCTCGCCGCCGCTTGTGATTGGTCGAGGCTCCGTGACATCACTGGCGGTATCGGGAAGACAGCTGACGGCGCATGCCAGCAGGCAATGCCAAGTGGTCGGTGTTCTGTTTCTGTTGAAATCGGCGTGGAGTTGCTGTTATGGCGAGCACGAGTGCACTGTGCATCCGTACGTGCTCGAGCCGGCCGCCACTGTAAGAGCGACGACCGAAGATGCTGCCAAGGCCGATGATGCGGCACAAGAAAGCGTGTCCCAACCGGCAGCCTTCACCCGCGTCGAAAACATAGACTAGTACATACAAGATGCATGTTAGTGCTTAATTTCACTGCAGTTTTATAGTTGACACCCCCCCCCCCCCCTTGATGATTAGGGGAAGACGGCCGCCTCCCTGCCCCCCTCCCCCCTCCCCCGTAGTGCGCACGCCTATGAACCAGCAGCGACGAATGTAATCATTCAACAGCTCGAGCAAGCAACACGAAAAACAGCTGGACAAAGGAAAAAGAACTGCTGTCCGGCACATGTTGACATTACAACTCGTTAGGATAAAACAAAATAAATTTTCTTACATTCCAGCACACTACGCGACGCCCAATAAGTATTATGAGGTGTCTGCGACACTCAGTCGTTTGAGGAAGTTAGCGAGTGATCTGTAAGCGTGGATAGCTAGCTTAATCAATAGAACGGAAAGTATAATCACAGTAAATGTTTCTGTAGGCGAAAAGAAAAGTGGTTGCATTTGCAGGCATCACACTAAAACAGCGTAAACAATTGTAATTCGTTCATAATTTACTGAATCGTTCATTGAATTCGGTTCTCGCGGTCATGGCATTGCTTCACATTGAAGAAAGAACGCTTTATCACGTTGCCATTTCGTCAAAATAAAAATTTTAAATTATATTGCTGAAGCGTTGACCTTCAGGGCTATTTCAAGAAGAAGATGCTTGTCTGTTTTTTTGCGATCAAATTTTGTGAGCTTAATAGCAATCACTCAGTTTAGGCACTACAATCTGTTGTGACCTGCAAAAGGCGTTGAACATGAAGTCACATTTCCAGTCGCGACTATGCACATGACTTTTGCGAACCCAATATGTGCATTCCGATTTTTCTGCAATGAAGAAGAAAGTGGTTAAATCAGCCACGATAGTAATGACCCGCGTTAAAACACCGAGAGCAATAGGTTAGCATGCATGTTAGTTCTCGGCTACGGTCAGCTGCTTATCAAAAGCGCAAGTGTGCGATCACAGCAAACTTGGCTGTGAACAGGCAGGCTAAGCGAAAAACGTCTTCGTCTTAGCCAGTGGACCATGTCTAAGTCGAAACTACAGGTATACCCAAGAGAAAGAAACTTGAGCTTTCGTTTACACTAGAAGCATTCATTTTAATAAATGAAGGACAAGTTTTATGTGACCCGGAGAAGATACGACCGACAGTAATTTCTTGTATTCCACCGGTTGTCACACAACCTAAAGAGAATCGCACGGCGTGGTAAAACTGACGTTGTTTTCTCAGCGCCTAATAAACTAATCAGTCTATGCTGAAGAACAAAACCAGAAAAGAAAAGTGCTCCGAGCTGCCAAGTAAAACACATGAATAAGTTTGTTGAATGTAAGACCACAGTCATCTACAGCATTCCCTTAACGTGCGGGAAGTGCTACGTAGGGCAATCAGGAAGATGCATTAATGAAAGGTTGCGTGAAGCCAAAAATAAAGTTGGACACATCGCAAGTGATGGTTTCCTCGCGCTACATTGTAATCTGCGTCACTGTTCCCCTCTCCTTGAAGACACCAAAATAACAGCTAGAGAGAGCGAGAGAGAGATGCAAGGAAAGGCAAAGAGGTTAACCAGACACACGTCCGGTTTGCTACCCTGCACTGGGGGAAGTGATAAAGGGAGGAAAAGAGAGGCAGAAGAAGAGAGGGAAGAAAGATACACAATTTCACGAGCATTCTTGGGGCGCATACTGGACTCTAGACCATTTTCTGTACAGAAGATTCTACGGCCTTGGACGTGCGCTTCGGTAGCGCAGAAAGCAACTAAAGCGCTACTAAAGTAGGTACCTGAACTCAACAAATCTGAGCGACCGCCTGTAGACTGGAACAGCTAGAAGCAAATGTGAAACAACACGACTTATAATAGAAGCCGGACAGACAGCTGCGCTTGGAGATATGTGTATCAGTAAGCCGTCGTTGACACTGTCAGTACAAAAGAATTAAAATATCTGCGCATGCCTCGATATTTCAATGTATATTTCGCTTTGTTCACCACGATCACGCGGCTGTGACTCATGAGGCGAGTGCATAAATGTACCCTGGTTTCTGAGAATAAACTATGTTGGAAGTGAGTGCCCTGTGTGCCTATCTGTGCCTTTATTTTGTCATGTCGCATAATTGCGCTACTAAGAAACCATATACTGAAAATGTGCTATCAAAAAAAAGCCGGCAGATCCCACGCACTGTGGGAATCGATGTAATGCGAAGCAGCCAGGAAGGAGCAAATCATGCTTTACATAATTTGCATGTCATGTTTTACATGTTAGGACCCGTCATTTATGTTCGTGATACAGTCCATGTCACTCAATACCAAATTTGGTGTATCTCAAGCTAACGAAACGGCCGCGAGCACGCCATGAGCGTGGCATGCAAGTCATAACTCACATGACAAGTCATGATTTCCATATTACCACTTGTCATTTAAGTTCGTCATACAGTCACGTGACTCAATACCAAGTTTGGTGTATCTCAAGCTAACGAAATGGCCGCGAGCGCGCCATGAGCGTGGCATGCAAATCATGTCGCTCATGACATGTCATGATTTCCATATTGCCACTTGTCATTTATGTTCATCATACAGTGACGCCACTCAATCCCAAATTTGGTGTATCTCAAGCTAACGAAGCGGCCGCCAGCATGGCATGAGCGTGGCATGCAAGTCATGACGCACATGACAAGTCATGATTTCCATATTACCACTTGTCATTTATGTTCGTCATACAGTGACGTCAGTCAATCCCAAATTTGGTGTATATCAAGCCAACGAAATGGCCGCGAGTGCGCCATGAGCGTGGCGTGCAAGTCATGTCGCTCATGACATGTCATGATTTCCATATTGCCACTTGTCATTTATGTTCTTCATACAGTCATGTCACTCAATACCTAAATTTGGTGTATCTCAAGCTAACGAAACGGCCGCGAGCACGCCATGAGCGTGGCATGCAAGTCATGACGCACATGACAAGTCATGATTTCCATATTACCACTTGTCATTTATGTTCGTCATACAGTCATGTCACTCAATACCAAATTTGGTGTATCTCAAGCTAACGAAGCGGCCGCCAGCATGCCATGAGCGTGGCATGCAAGTCGTGCGCACATGACAAGTCATGATTTCCATATTACCACTTGTCATTTATGTTCGTCATACAGTGACGTCAGTCAATCCCAAATTTGGTGTATATCAAGCCAACGAAATGGCCGCGAGCGCGCCATGAGCGTGGCATGCAAGTCATGACGCACATGACAAGTCATGATTTCCATATTACCACTTGTCATTTATGTTCGTCATACAGTCATGTCACTCAATACCAAATTTGGTGTATCTCAAGCTAACGAAACGGCCGCGAGCACGCCATGAGCGTGGCATGCAAGTCATGTCCTTCATGACATGTCATGATTTCCATATTGCCACTTGTCATTTATGTTCGTCATACTGTGACGTTCACTCAATCCCAAATTTGGTGTATATCAAGCTAACCAAATGGCCGCGAGCGCGCCATGAGCGTGGCATGCAAGTCATGTCGCTCATTGACATGTCATGATTTCCATATTGCCACTTGTCGTTTATGTTCCTCATACAGTCGTGTCACTCCATACCAAATTTGGTGTATCTCAAGCTAACGAAACGGCCGCGAGCGCGCCATGAGCGTGGCATGTAAATCAAATCATGTTGTTCATGACATGCACGTCCTTATTTGCATATTACCACCTGCCATTTATGTTCGTCATACAGTCAGGTCACTCAATCCCAAATTTGGTGTATATCAAGCTAACGAAACGGCCGCGAACGCCCCATGAGCGTGGCATGTAAATCATACTTTTCATGACAATTTAGGTCATGATTTTCATGATATGACCAGCCATTTATGTTCGTCATACGGTCATGTTATGCCATACCAAATTTGGTATAAATGCCATTAACGATACGGCCAGGAGAGCACAAAGTCGTAGGCGGCTAGATAGATAGATAGATAGATAGATAGATAGATAGATAGATAGATAGATAGATAGATAGATAGATAGATAGATAGATAGATAGATAGATAGATAGATAGATAGATAGATAGATAGATAGATAGATAGATACGCTCAAACTCGCCGAAGTTCGCTAAGAAATGCTTCGCATTTAAAATCCGCATCGTATCCCTTCTGTCCTTTCTGTCTCTTTTATCTCTATCCTTTCTTCCTTTCTATGTCTTTCTTCTGTATGTTTCCTTCTGTCCCTTCATTTCCGTCTCCTTCTATCTGCACGCGTTCTCTCGGCCATCCGAACTATTGCACCCCACGCAGGAGAAATCGCCGCAGCGCTGAAGAGCGCGCGCCGGGCGCATGATGATGATAGTTTATTGCAAGTTTGCAACACCAGAAAAACTATGGCCAGCTACAACAGCCTCGCTGTTAAAAATACGGCTGCCCTGAGTGGAACTCGCAGCACAGACACAGCGAACGCCGGAAGAGCGGCCTTTCTAGACCCCGTTGTAAAGATATCTTGGGGCAACTAATACAACTACACATTGCAAGGTACCCACTACGCCATTAATCATCATAATGTCTGCGAAGTGAGGAAGCACCCACTATTATTCGTCATTCTGCGGAGAAGCGAGGTACCCGCTACACATCTGTAAGGCATGTGCACTGACTTAAACGACCCACTCGTTACGCAGTTGGCACTGCGTGACGCCTGGTTGTTATTTTACTCTTCTACCACGCAATCTCCCATCTGTTAACGTGATTCCTTGCCCGTCATAACGCCTGTATAAGGCCTTTTTGCGAAGCAGTTTCAAGCACCGGCGTGGCTCTGTGGTAAAATACTCGCCTGCGAAGCACAGGGCCTGGGTTCAGATCCCGCTCGATCCCACGAACATCTTTGTCTCATTTCGCGCGGTACCGGTTACGGACACCGGCGGCGGCGGTGGACAACTACGCCACCAAAATCGGCTGTTGTGATCTCAACTTTCGCTGTTAAAGAAGAGGGGACGATGTGCCCAGAAGCGCCCCGGAAAGCAACAATACAAACAGGTGAACTACTCGTGGAAAACATCGTCTCACGAGTAGTTCACCTGTTTGTATTGTTGCTTTTCGGAGCATTTCTGAAACTGAAACGCCAGAACTCTGCTTACGTCCTTCTGGCAGTAGTCTTCCAAGAAGCATGCAGTTCAAGTCTGCGTGAATAACTGGGAAGCCGTCCATCCCGTACGGTAGTCGGTCTTGGGCTGAAAGTGACAGCGAACATACTTATATTGTCATTCGGTCATGTCGGTGAACTACGCAAAACACAAGTTGGTACAAATGAACACTATTTATTTGGGCCAACCTGTGTCCCAGGAATTTAAAAGTCGAAGTACAAGCAATCTGCGCTGTACACTGATAGCGGTGATACCATTAGAAGAATGCGATGCGCTTTTCTGGCGCATCGCATTCATCTAAACAGTGGTATCTTGCGGGTCCTGCTCGACTCACTGGCCGTAAATCACGAGGAGGGGCAGTGCGACCCCGCGTCCTGCGAGCTCCGAGCACGCCTACGTCGCCATAACATGATGCTGCGAAGGGGAGAAAGGGACGGCTCCTCGGGAAAGTTGTTACGCTACATGTATGCGGTGCCGCATCGCCTTTCCGAAACGCGCTTGCAAATGCGGTGCGCTACTGTAGCATTCATGTAAACAGGCTTTTTTTTCCCCCTTGATTTCTTCTCTCTCTTTCGCGAACTTTGGCCTGGCGTCAAGTGCCACCGGCCCGCTGCAAAGGGAACGGCCGCATCATCATCCTCATCGTCGTCGTCATCGTGATAAAAGGGCGTCTCTCCGTCAGTCTTTCGATACGGAGGGGGAGGGGGGGGAGATGGGCTGCGCTGTACCGGGAAGAACATCTTCCACTTGCAGTGCGTTGTCGCCTCTGGAGCACGCTTATCTCTAGAGGGGATCAACAGATGGCTGATAGCTTGGTACGTGTCGCACTCCCATCGCGAAATTTGCGTTGAAGCCATACATAGCACGAGGGGCACTTCAATCGCGGTATCGGCCGCATTTGCCAAAGGTGAATGTGTTTGAACACGTTTGCTAAAGGATGCTATCGCATTCGATGCTACGGCCTTGCGTCGAAATTGATACTTTTTCCATGCCCAGCAGCACTTTGGAGCTACCTTTACTAATGAATTCCTTCCATAACCCGTCCATCACGTTTTTTAAATGCGAATGCATTTCTTTGTCGGGAGGCTATGTCAGGCGCATCCGGCGGCGTCCGCGGAGGAGGAGGATAGGTTGAGGAGGTGTCCGCGCGCCAGCAGGTGTTACCTCTCCGCTCTCACTCCCTCTCCCATAGCAACAGCTGCGGGCGCGCGCGCTTATCCTCGCCCCTAGCAACCGGAGCATGTGGTGCGAGAGAGTGTAGGAGAGGGTAGGTGCAGTTCTTCGCCGCTCCTTCTCTCGCCGTTCGCTCTCTCTCCTCCCTGCGCCCCACTCTCCCGTCCGCTCGCGCCTCACTCTCGACCGTTCGCTGGCTGGGTGCCTCTCAAGGCGATGGCAGAAGTCGGTGTCGGCGCAAGAAATGCATTCGCATTTCCTCACGATTCCCTTCGGGGAGGTGGGGGCCCTTTTTTTCTTTTTTTTTTGTACAGTGAAATTGCTAATCTTTCGTGAAGACTGACGTCATGTGTTCATTTTCTATCCCCATAGCTCATGTTACATGGTCAAATCATATCGGTCGTGAAACTTGGAACGAAAAGTGGTCGAAAACCTATTGCCTCAGACATCAACGCCCGCCGTACGATTGAAGCGCGACTAGGTGAGGAGGGGTCAAATAAAGAAAGCCAAAAACTGGACAGAATTTTTTTTCGAATACTGATAATTTTATATATGCCCAATGTAAACTAGAAATTTACCTTACGGTTTATCTGACACTTGGCTAAATGGTTGAGTGCCTCGTTTTTTTGGTCGAGCGCCACGAATGGGGGGGGCGTATGCAGGTAGTCTGTTATCTGGGCTCGTGCTTAGTCAGGCGCATTGCCGGGTGAACGATGCATCGCTTACTTTTTGCGTGGTGGCTTCATGCGCACCTTCCGTAGTTTATTTATTTGCTTATGTGATGTTTACTGGCGTGACATTTCAGAGCTGAACTAGCTCACAGAATGTGTAGATAGCCCCTCCTGTGACTGCCGACTGACTTCGCTGGCACACGGCCGGCGTGCCCTCGCCTTTCGTGACGGTGAATGCGACACGCTAAGCTAAGAAACGCTGCACTCTCTAAGCTTGCCAAAGTGGTATTCTCAAGGCTGTTGTCTCGCTGCAGTGGTTTCCCACGATTGGGCAAAGTGAGTTTTCGAACTACTGTGCTATTGTGGTAGTGAACAGTTGTTCACAATTTCTTCATCTGCAAAGTTTTTGGTGCATATTGCTAGTATACTATTTGGCTAATAAAAAAACCTCCTTGCTTCCTCAATCTTTCTTGTTGGTCTTCCTTTTCTCTCGCGCACGCAATTGGCAAGTCATAAAGGCGCAATAAATCACGTATTTTCCAAAAGTAATGTAAAAGGGCAGCACTGAAGAAAAAATTTCAACTTAGCGCCATGTAGGGCAAAAGCACGACGTCGCTTCCGGTTGTGATGTCATATCTTACTTTTTATTTTTTATTTGCTCTTAGTTGTCCCCTCCATACGTAGATGGCGACGGTGGCAACGAGCCGCCAACTGCTGGATACAAGGGCTTCTACGGAAGTTACGCTACCAGTTTTCATATACCTTGCATGTTATACCCACTATTCTCTATTTTAATAATGACATGCTATGATGATGTAAAATCTCACCGTCCTCGGTTACGATTCTTTCTCCATAGTATTCCGTGACTATTCTTATGTCGTACTCTCTGAAAGGGCAGTCATATATAATTAAGCACTGTGAAGATCTACTGAAACTCGAGGCTACAGGTTTTTGAGTACTTTCGAAAGATATTTGGCTATTCCTCAAATCCCGTGAAGGCCTTTTGGTTTTGCTGAAGGTAAGAATGAGGCAGCCGCCGAAGTTAGAATGCGGGCGTGGAATGCGGACAGTTAGAATGAGAACATTTCACTTGGAAGGGAAAAAAAACACACAGGGCTAAAACTGTTCACAAAAAGGCAAGCACACAACACGAGCGCTGACGAAGAGTCAAGCGCAGTTAACTACGGCAAGAAAATATATAGGATGTAGAAGCGAAGAAAGTGTGGACGCGACTCATTAACAGCCCAATGACAAGGGAAGACAACTTCTCCCTCCTCTCAAAGCATCTTGAACTAGCTAAAACTGCTGCTTAGGCGAGTTGGTTCATGTTTTTTAACGTTCTTTTTCTCTTTTGTGTCTTTGTCTTGCGTGGCTGCCTTGCTTTCTCTGGCTTTATCGTGTTTGCCACTTCGTTTTAGGATCAACCATACTTTTCATTTATTTTCGTATATCGGGGGCATGCTTGATGGTTTAACAATTTTCGACTGTGCTGTCACCATTGTTGGCAATGTCTTTTTCGACAACCTGTTGTCACGAGGTTTTTCATCGCTTCATTTCATCAACTTATCTTTCCGTTGCTTCGATACGAGCCATAAAAAGGCCTTGCGTTCAAAGTAATAAATCTGTTTTAGATTCAGCGCTGTGTATGTGTGTCTCCTCTTAAGTGTTCCGTCTCTTCGCGCTGGTCTTAACCTTGAACTAGGACGACAGGTACATAACCTCTCTTTCAAGAGGAGTAATCGATGGTTCACTGACGTACAGTGGGAAAGTAAGAAACGCGAACAGTGTTGTATGTACATTCTCCGCTGTTTCGCATTTCTTTTCAAGCGGTTGTAGCCTGGATGGTGATAAAAAGCCACTAGAGGTACAATGAAAAACCATTCTAACATCTTTTTTATTGCCACCGAGGTCAGAGCGCGATGAAAACAACGCTCCGCGCTGGTCGCGTTTCTTTCAATCCACCCTGCAGGGGCGCGTAGCCAGAAATTTTTTGCGGGCGCGCATTTGTATGTGTGCATGTATATATACGCAAGCACAATTGAAAAATTTCGGGGGGGGGGGGGGAGTTCAACCCCCCCCTTGGCTACGCCACTGCCCCGCTCTACATATGCGACGCTTATGTGTAGTCTTCGCGCTATTTTTAAGGCGAAAGCCTTAGATGCCTCATCAAGCGCGAAAATCCCGCGACGCCGGCGCCAACTCGAGTGATCCAAAAAATTATCATGATGCGATGAGGTCAGCATTCAAAGTCATCATAACGTCACAGATCACCAAAAATATGTGAAGTCATCATGACGTAATCACATTACACCTTCGCTTGGTCAAAGGTGGGCCGGGCCCGTAGACCGTGAGAAACCAGGTAAGGTACAAAAGGCCTGCAATGCTCCGATCTTGCAGGCAGTGCAAAACGATCTAGGGTGCCGAATGCTTTCGGAGGGGGGCCGCAGAGTATCAATACGTCTTCTGAGAAGGTGACTTTCACCTTCGAGTTGCCTTAGATGCACGCAAAGAGACCCTCTCAGTTTTTTTCCTTCGAAGAATGAATGAATGAATGGATAAACTTTATTTAAAATGAGTCCGGCAGTTTCCTTCGGTCGAAGAAACCTTTCTTGTTTTTGTAGAATTCCTTTCTTGCCTTCATCATGAATGAAGTTGAAAAATTATGGGAAGAACTTGAGCTAGAAGAATCGGTCCTTTGAGTTAAAAAACGCACAAAAATTTTGCGTGGCTATAACAGACTTAACGTCGTAAACATGAAGGGACAGCGAAGCTCAGGGGCAGCCTTAGCGGTAACGATGCAAAGTAATGCAAAGCTAGGACATCGTCACTAACGTCACACCGCCTCCGCTCGGCGTGGCAGCACGTACAGTACGGTCCACTGTTAGAGGGAACACGCGAGCTTGTGGCCGGCGGGCCGCGCGGCGCTAACTGGCGGCGAGATTTGTAAATGCGGAGCATGCGCACTGAATCATGAGGGTGGTGCGCGCCCAGTTTCGTCTGCTACTTCTCCGCCTGTGCGCATGAAAGCATTGGAAAGCGCTTCCGCATTTTCTTGCAGTGCAATTTATCTATCTGTCACTCTGCCTGCGGTTCGTCGGATTTCCAGCAAGCACAAAAGATGTGCGGTTTTATTTATTGCTGCATTTTTTGCAAACTATCGCCGGTAAGCCCATCATATTTTTCCTATGCCGCTCGCCGCAAATGGCCGCTTTTGATAACAGATAAGGCTGATGCAGCGAACATTCAAAGCTCGCCCTTGCAACCATGAAATATCGGCTTATTAAAGAAACGTCAGGCCGAGTTGATATCAGTTGATTCACCGTGCGAAAACGAAAAGCGCGAAGGGTCATGCCTCGCTAGCGCACGCCGAGTGCATGGGCACAGAAGTAGCAGACGACGCGCCACCTTGAACCAATGCGCGTGCGCCGCATTTCTAAATCTCGCCAGCAGTTTGCGCTCCGCGGACCGCCGGCCACGCACTCGCGTGTTCCCTGTAACAGTGGACCGTACTGTATATTGCCTTCTCCCACGGCCGGCTCCACCCTTACCACCTGCATGCGCCGCTGCTCATCCTCTCCGCTCACCCCATCCTCCCCTCCACTTGACCACCGGCATGTCTGCAACCTCAACTCGCCTCCCGCCTCCACTCGCCTCTGCTAAACTACAATATACCCTCTCTCCTCCTTTCCCTCCCTCACTTCCCTTTTCAATCCCCTTGATAAACTGTACTATACAAGGCTATATATACCATGCATTACCATCTACCCTCCACCTTTTCTTCGTTCTCACCCCCCACATAAGGCCTCCTCACCCTCTATTCCCTTTCCCGCCCTCTCTTGCTATACTATACTATACTATACTATACTATAAATGGCTATGATATGCTTTACCCTCTTCCCACATCCTTTCCCTCACTCTCACATCACTCCTCAGCCTCTTTCCCTCATTCCCACGGCAGAAACGTCGATAAGGACACCTTGCACCTGTGCGTCAAATATCATCTCTCTCTCTCTCTATATATATATATATATATATATATATATATATATATATATATATATATACAGCTCTGGATCAGCGCTTAATAAGAAAATAAATATTTGTTTCCTAATTTGGAACTCCTACGGTCAGTATTTAAAGATTAATAGCAGAGGAAAAGACGTACCTGTTCACCCAGTTATCCTGAAAAACATAACAAAATAAGACATATATTGTTATCACTGGCACACTTAAGAGCCTACTTGTGGTGTTTACAAAACACGGTAATTCTAATGAAACTCAATAGCTTGGAACTTCACTGTAAGAAATTTCATTACTTATCACCAGAGGCATACATTTCTTTAAAACAGCAAAGCTATGTTATACTAGCCCTTATAGAATATAGAATGTGTTGTTTAGAGTTCTGAAAGTGCGTCTTGATGTAATTGTTTCTCTATTTTGATGGTGTTATTGCTCGTAAATTGATGGTGTTATTGCTCGTAAATCCAGTGTGGTGTTGCAAAAAGAAGCCACTGTGGCTGTGTAATTGCTCATAAACACCGGAAGATATTTTACAGAGCCAGCTAATTGCGGTGCCCTTCTACAGAACATTTGAAACTGAGCCCAGGAAGATGCCTTGTCTTTTTCTCTGGCAAGACACAGCCCAATAAAATTCGCTACAGCATTTTCTGCCGTTTTCCGCTACTAATTGCGCCATCCAACACTTCATGTTGCAACTTGAAAAACTACGAAAGCCGAGGAATAGATCTAGGGACCCCTTTCTTTGTTAGACACGACTTAATAACGACAACGAATAATTAAGCCAGAGAAAATATACGGTGCACTATCTGTAATTTATAACTGTAGAGTTACTTGACGTAGATAGAACTTAACAAAACACGTTGTGGGGCTAGTTGGTGATACATTCTTATTTAAAAATTGTAGCGCTACATTAGACGAGGACAAGAAGAAAAGAACATGACAGGACGGGCGCTGACTCCAACTATTTTTATTGAAACAACCGCATAGCATTTTATTGCTATAAAATGCTATGCGGTTGTTCAATACTATTTTTATTGAAACAACCGCATAGCATTTTATTATTGAAACAACCGCATAGCATTTTATTGCTATAAAATGCTATGCGGTTGTTTCAATAAAAATAGTTGGAGTCAGCGCCCGTCCTGTCATGTTCTTTTCTTCTTGTCCTCGTCTAACGTAGCGCTACAATTTTTAAATAAGATAGAACTAAAGTAGAGGACATAAATGCGTGTGAAGTAAAGCCGATGAAAAAGCGTGGCTAGCGATTGGTGTAGTTCTAAATCTAGTTCTAAATGCAGCTCCATCACTGTGAAACCTGAGGAAGTGCGCAGCAAGGGCACCCAGCGATTCCCGTTCGTAGAGCTCCCACTGCTTTGTTCACCAAACCGTCGATGACGTCAATGTTTGAGGTAAACATGTAGGGTTTCCCAGGCACAAGTATAATCTTGTTAGGGAGATTCGGAAACTCGGTGTGCGACATGCGCGCTACCTTTTGCTACGCTCTATGGACTTCTTCCTTGTTAAGGCAGTTCTGATGCACGTAATCTGCAACGAATTCCGTCAGATTGTTTCCCCCTTCACATGTAGCGACAAAGGCGCGCTTGGTGAGGCGGTTGTGTCCGCTCTGGCGTGGCGCGGATGTCAGTCGCTTGTTTGCGAAGCGGGTTTAGCGATTTTAAGGTAATTATGGCTATTAATTCTTGGTTATTTCTGCTAATTATAGTATTTTAGACCTTGCTCGTTTATTTTAACCTGCTTTTGAGCATTGCTAGCTTGTTTTAGGCTTCTATTGCCCACTTGATTTTAAGCGTGATCGCGGCACACGAGATAACGGATGGACGACAAGCTGCAGCCCTAAAGTGTTACGCACTTAGGAACAAATTGCCGTCGTTGGCTCTCAAACTCACAACCTTTGGAAAACTACAAATAATGTCCCTTATGCTTTTTTTTTTTTGGAATCTCTGTCTGTTGTCTTGATTAGGCTGTGTGCAACGTGAAAAATGAGCAACTCCACGCCGTGATGGAGTTGCTAATTAGCTGCTAATTAACTTAGTTGCTGTTTACGAGCGAAAACAGCTTTATCTGGAATTTCGGCACTTGTAAATGATCTTCATTACTTCATCAAGGATTCCTTCTAAAAGAAACAGGGCGTGCAAACACGGACACAAGAAGGAAGTCAGGCCACCACAAACGCCTACTAACAACTGAAGAAGCGCACAACGGCGGAAAAGAAAGAAGGCACGAAAACTTATCTGCGCATGCCCATGCAATATGCGAACTTATCAATCTGGCACGCGTGGTGGTCTACGTGAAAGATAACTGTTCAGGCATTTGATTTCATTTTTACGCAAGTTAATCGACGGTTGGGTCACGCATGCGCTACCGCTATTACCGATATGTCATGCCTCAATCATCAGACGTGGTCCCTTTCAGTTGTGGTCGCTTCTACGCAGGACAGACTCGGCGCTGCATTAACCAAGGATTAGTCGGACGTAAGAGATCGCTAACCGGAGGCTCACCTCCTAATCTATCTTTACATTGTCGAGAGTGTAAGTGCTCGCCGAAAATCGATGACTGCGCAGTTTTGTGCCGGCATAGGAATGAAGAAACGAATGAAGAATGACGACGCCTGGCGCAGGGTTGTGATGGGATAAATGTAACGTTAGATGTAATCGCGGCGTTGCATCGAAATAGTGATTATTATTGCGTTTCCTTTTTCTTTAGTAAGCTTTTTTCACTGAACGCGGAATAGAGTAAACGCTCCTCGATTTTTTTCAGCTTGAAAAGTGAAGCGCCGGGCAGAGAATGGGCCGAACACCAAGGCGCTGGAGGAAACGCGCCGGGGACGCTCCAGGTGCCGTTGTTTGAAGAAACTGAAGATAAAATTGAAGGACACTTTGTAAATTCCAAAGTGTGTTAGGCGGAAGCCTGTGCCCATTGAGACGGGGTCGGTCAGAATGGAACGCGATGCGCGCGCCTGTCTCCCGTCTTGCATGAGTGGGCGGATTGTGGCCGGGCTACAGGGGAGACAGAGCCATTCGACTAACTCGACTGCTGCAACGAGACGTCTGACGAAGGAGCGTTGCCGCGCACGCTCCGGTGCCATCACGTTATTGCTGAAAGAGTGCGAGGGGGGAGAGGCCACAGCTGTAGCGGTGCAGCTGTAAGAATCCTGCTGTCTAGAACGGCGGGAGCATGCATGCGCACGTCAACTCGGCAGGAGACCAGGGTCAAAACTGAGTGACGTCAGAAGCCACGCCCCGAGTTGTGAGCAGGCCTGAATTATTTTTCAATGTAGCGTTGGTCAGGCGCCGCGCGAAAATCGAGATGAGGGTAGGCGTACATTTTTTAACACGAAAGTGTTTTATGCCGGGGTCCACCAAGATTTCAGTGACGTATTTCCGTCACGGAAATGACGTCGAAAAAATACACATGATCAGAAGACAAAGAAAAAAAGTTCCATCACCGGGAGTCGAACCTACGACCTCTTGGTCCGCAAGAAGAGATGCCGGGCACGCTACCCACTGCGCCACGGCCCAATCCTCTGTACGCATTACAAACTCGCCTTTTATATCTACCACTGTCCTCTCACAGTGCTCTTGCTTAAGTGAAGTAATGCATTATAACTGTGACATCCACGACTAGTTTCTTCAGAGCGTTGTTTCTACGCGTCCGTCCCATTCGGCGCGTTTCGAATAGGAAAAGCGCAGTTTTGTCGACGCATTAACACACTGCCAGGTGGCGACCTTACCCCCCAGCGTCGGCGTCGCTCATAGCATCCATCCATACCAAGGTAGCTCTGCGACGCGCGAGTGCTTAACCTGGCCATAACTCCGCGTTCCCAACTGACACTCGCCCCGCGAAAAATCGCAGCCGACCAACGGGGAAGACAAGACGCGCGTTGCGTTTCCCTCTGGTCGGGCAGTGGAGTTCAATAACTCTAACATGCCGCGAGTAGGCGACCTTAGCCAGAATACGGCGTCCAATCAGTGACGCTATTCTGGCTGTCACACCACTTTCTCTGATTCCGCTCTCACCGTGCAGCTACCACAAGCATATATATGACCCCAATTAAGGGTTTGTTTAATCATTGCTCATGGACGTTAGTCGTCGGGATGCAGATGTACTACCAAGCGTCAACGTGGATGCATCCACGTTAAACGGTGCCATAACTGTCAAACACCGATAGACATTGTGCGAGCTCTTTTATATCATTGTACAGTAAACATTCAACTACCTCTGTAAGGACACGGTTCACTTTCGTGTCATACCGATTCCTATGACGGAGGGATCAACCATGTTTTTTGTATTTTGAATTTTCTAGGCTGAATAACATCGGACTGCGTGCCCCTATCGCTGCCGTTCTTACTGCACTAATCCCTTCAGCCTTCAGTCTACGTAACCCGCAAGTAAAACATTTAAAACAATGAGGTCTTGGAAAGTGCTGGAAGGCCCCTTTAAGTGAATGCATAAGGGATCTTATGGGTTTTGTCACGTGGTTGTGACAGTGAAGCAAGCAAAATTTCATAAAAATAAGCATTAAACACTTCATTGGGCGAACTTGTGCTCAGAAAAGAACAGAACTGACACACTCAGTGCAACGAGAGACTCGAGCACAATCGTCGGCGGTCGAGTAACCTGATGTGCAGTTATGCGCGTCGGCATTTATGCATGTGGCATCGAAGATTCCCGCCTTTATAGTTGGTGGCCGCGTTAGTTCCAGGAAAGACTATACTGTTTGCATTGCGCTCAAGCTGATCAGAACAATCCAAAACAATCTGGAATGTTCGACACTCCTGCGCGGTGCGCGCCAGGCAGTGGTTAGCACGTGCGACGGGTAGGTTACATGAAAATAGGGAAGGAAGTGCGCGTGGTAATATCATAACGCACATACCTTTTGCGTTACATTTTGAATAATTATGCAGTGTCTGGCACAAAGAACGGCAGCAAGCAACTTTGTGCGCGGCGCCGGTCGCAGAGCAAAAATAGCAGTCCACGTGAAAGAAACCGCCATTAGCGGCGGTGGCGAACAGGGCGAATAGAGCGGACGGAACATTCTTTTTTTTTTTTTTTTTTGCTGTAGTCGCACTTCCGTTGTTCCGTGTCGGGAATCCCCCGCAGATTAATACGCCCCTGCAATATTTGAGAGCGCTAAGAAACTCACCCCCCTCTTTTACTTTGTACGTCACGCTTCGATGGTAGTTATAATGTACGGGCCCCTTGAGCTTCGACACAAAGCATTTGAGGGTGTTCTGGTTAAATATAGTTGTCGATGTGCCCACCATGACGAGGTCTTCGTTCAGACTGAGCAACTGCACGAAGAAGAAGACAATGCTGAGAGTCATACAGTACAGTGTTGATCATTATAGCCGAAGGTTGGTCACAAACTAAAGTAGCTTTTGGCTTTTAGTCATTGTTAATAGCCGTTTTACTTGTTTTACTTTTTGTCAGCAACGACGGTATCATGTGCTTCGTTATAGATAAGTAAAATACTTCTGCAACGAAGTGTCCTCAACTTCATTTTTTTCTGCGTGAACTTCCGGTTGTGTAATATAACGTGTGCTTCAGTGAACACGCTGCGAAATTCCTAAAGATAGGTTTGTCGAGAGAGAAAGCAACTATCTTAATAAGGGAGCTGTGTGGTTCGGCGGACATCAGTAATTCTGATACACAGGCGAATTCCATAATTAATTAAGCCAAATTGTCTAAACATTTTAATAACGACGATTGGCGGTTATTTGCAATGGCAAATTTGTAGCCACGGAGACGGCAAGGCTATATCATCTTTAAAAGCACAGAACAATTCACTCTCTGAAGCCCTGCATCCACCGAAAATATAGAGTCTTCGGCATGAAACCGAAAGCCTGCGCATGAGGAGCACCGGTAATCTCGAGAACGCACAACTTTCCGCTGGTGATGTGTCAATGATTATAATAATAATATCTGGGGTTTTGCGTCCCAAAACCACGATATGATTAGGAGGGACGCCGTAGTGGAGGGCTCCGGAAATTTCGACCATCTGGTGTTCTTTAACGTGCACTGACATCGCACAGTACACGGGCCTCTACCATCTCGCCTCCATCGAAATCAAATCAAATCAAAATAAATCAAACTTTATATCGTCCACAAGTTTGTGTGTTGTGGAACACGAGGGCTCGAGAAAAAGTGGATCTATCCACTTGAGAAGCCTCGAGCCCCCCGTTTTACATTGCATACTGCGAGAGCGTACAATACTTATACAGTATTTATAGAATATAATACCTATACTAATGCAATAACACAATACAACAGTTACAAGAAATACTATATAGTACGATATTTATACATTGTCTTATGATAAATCATTCCCTAATCATGGCAACAAAATGAGCGTTCCTTTACACAATTTTTAAGTGAAGAAAAAAGAAAGAAAAAAACCCAGTAAAACTTGGAAATGTGTTGAATATAACCCGTACTCTTTGCAAGAAGGAAATGCATCAATCCTTCGCGACAAAAAAACGCTTTGATTGCACAGTTTACAGTTGTTTCTAAATGAATACCACGTTTATGGAGTTCATTTAACAATTTTGGAAGCGTGTGACGAAGCATTCGTTTTGTTCAGCATAATGCGTGAAAATGGCATTTTCCAGGTATCATCATTGCGTGAATCATAAGACCTTGCAAGCGGTGTCAATTCGGATAATGTACGAAGTAGTCCGTCTGTATCATGATTACACTTTCTGGCTAGATTTAATGGGTACAAGTTGTGAACTGACGTGATATCGTATTTGATATACAGGGGTTTTGTGTGCGCAGTTTTTTCAACACACGCAATGTGACGTGGTGCTTTCTTTTGTAATATAAGCAGCTGGTTGAGGTTTGTTAACGCGGTTGTGCCCCAGACTAGACAGCAATAGTTTAAATGGGAAATAAATACCGCATTGTAAATATAAAGCTTGACAGCTGTTGGCAAGCGCAATTTAAATTTCGCCAAAATTTCCTACTACCTTTGCTACCTGTGTAACAACATGATTAACCTGAATGTCCCAAGATAGATTCTTTTGGAAAAATACACCAAGTGATTTTACTGAGTCAACAATCTCTATACGCGAGTTTCCCAAAGTAAGATTCAAGATGGATGGTTCAGGTGATTGTCGGGGAGTGAAGATAACGGCTTTTGTTTTGGCTGTGTTGATTTCAAGAGAATTGATTACGCTCCACTTGTGTAAGTCGCCGAGAGCTATGTTAATGCTGCTTTGAAGAGTATCATAAGAATTGCTGCGAAAGAAAATGGTTTTATCATCCGCATAAGTGATGTATTTTGCTCCGTGGTCAATTTGTGAATTGTCGTTTATGTAAAAGTTAAATAGCAGTGGTCCGAGAATGCTCCCTTGAGGTACACCTGAGGTAATTGCTTTGTGCCGAGATATATTGCCTTGAATGCGACCGCCGTGGCCGGGATCGAACCCGCGACCTTCGGGTCAGCAGCCGAGCACGTGTTGCTATGATTGCTGCGGCCAATTCGAGATATACGTGCTATTTTCTTTACTCAACTCAAAACTTGTGGCCGTGAATAACTACACTACCTGTACTTCCGGCTCCCTGCGAATATGCAAAACGTAACGCTGCCCTAACTGCTGCCTATGATGAGCGTCGCGGTTTTCTAGCTAGGGAAAATAGCATGTACATTTCGAATTCGCCGCCGCAGCCAATGCAACGCGTCACCAGCGAACCATTCCCAGGATTTGGAGACATTCGTACGTGGCGCCATCTCCCGGCGGCAGCAACCGCGTCCTGCCATAACTGAATAGGAAATAGGCGAAAAAAAAATCATATCTTTTGAAATAAGCTAGTTATCAAAAACGACTCCGGGATCTATACAGCAGAGACTTACTGGAACACTGTGGCGAAATTTCAGTATCGCACTACAAAACCTGTGGCTTCCCTAGACAATTGAACACCCCCATTGGAAATACATGGGACCCATTGTTAAATATTAAACACTCTGGGAAGCCACGCGGTTTGTAGTGCGACACTGTAATTTTGACAGAATGTTTAATTAAGTCTCTGCTTTGTAGAACCGGCAGTCGTTTTTGATAAGTAGCTTTTTTCACGAGATATGATTTTTTTCGCCTACTTCCCATTCAGTTACGGCAGGCCGCCGCTGTCACCGACAAGAGAGGGCGCTACGTGCAAATGTCCCCAAATCCTGGTCATGGTTTCGTTTGCTCAAGACTTCCGGCGCTCCTCAAGCGTTTAGTTTCGTGTTGTGCGGGGAAAAAAAAAACAGGTTTTCTCACGCTGCAAGAACTTTGACAGTGACCTTTTCTTTGTCTTAGAAACTGATATTACATCTTTTCCATCGCTACAAAATCACAATCGACAATAACCTACAAGCTTCTAATTAGAAGGTTAACTAATAAATTATAATTGACCAGCTAACTAACTAGCAAGTCCTTCACATTTCCTGACGTCGGACCGCAGTTGTTTTCATTCTGAAGTGGTTTTCTTTTTTTCTTTTTTTTTTCGAAAAGCCTGTTTTTATGAACTGCTGAAACTATTCACTCAAGCACCCGCTATAGTACGATGCGGGCTGCATCAGGCCCAAAACAGGCAAATCGTGCCGACACATTATGCAACAAAATCCAGTAGCCGTTGCGAGCTCGAAGCAAGCGGTGCTTGAATGCTGTTTCGAAGAGCGCCCGTTCGTGACATTTCAGGGAATCGCCCCGAAGAGTTCTACGCACTAAGTGCGGACCCCGATTTTGCTTTGTACTTTACGAATCGATGACAGTTGTGTGGGTTCGACCTGCGTCGACGCAAAGCATCTCAGGGTGCTTGAGCGTAGCGTACCAGTTTACCAGCGAAGCTCGATTTTCAGAAGCACATATGAAAATGAACGACAAGGGTATGGTTTCTCATGAAACCAATGATTGCGATTTTAAGTGTATCGGTTTCAGGTACTGAATCCAGAGTCTTCGTAAGAAGAAATTCTCGTAAGGAGGAGGAATCAACTTTATTTACATGGAGGGCGCGGTCCTCAGGTTGGCTCTAGAGTTACTGTATATCGCTTTTTATACAGTAAATCTATGTTGGCTCCACGTGGGTGGCGACCCTTTCGGCCCAGGCAGCAATACCTAACTGCTCTTCCTAAACGGGAGTTTAACGAGCTCCTCCCACGGTGACTGTGAGCGTTTCATGTCTATGCACGTTAATGAGAAGATTTGCTGCTATAACTTTAAGAAAACAAAATTTCGGCAACATTTAACACAGTGCAACAGTTGACGGCGAAAGCCTGCTGCGCACTTGGTTATGCATCAAGTTGCCAGATGCGTTACCAGATGCTAGCCGTGTTATGGCCTGTATTGAGAGCTTTACGGTGAGCGGGATCACGCCACATGAGACGGATGGACTACAAACCGGGCTGCTAAAGTGCTCCGCACTTTCAGCTTTTTCTGTCTTGATGTTGTGTCGTCCCGCCGATAGATATCCGCTGCTTCACCGGGCCAATAAACGCGCACAGTTATTACATTATCTGGCCCAACGCGCCTCGCAAGCAAGCCGAGAAGCGTCTCCACCTAAAGACGGTTTCGCAATTGGGATAGTAGCAGCAAATCTTCTACCCCCCCAAAAAAACTATCCCTCACTTCATTTGTGATTATCCAACCCGAAGCGGTAACCGTGTTTTAGATGTGAAGCATCTTATGGCGAAGCTTAATCCGGTGGTGGTGTGCGGCGTGACCTCCTTACTGCGCATGCGCAAACCCATTAAAAAAATATTAAAAAACCTCCTCTCCCCCTCTCTCCCAGGCATCCCTCCCCACGGCAACCACACCCTCACTGCGCATGCGCATCCCCTCCTTTCCCCTCCTATGCTCCCCCCTCTCTCCTCTAGGCATCCCTGCCCACGCTCCCACTGCGCATGCGCAACTCTCTCTCACCTCTCCTACGCTCCCCCCTCTCTCCTCTAGGCATCCCTGCCCACAGCGTCCACACCCCACTGCGCATGCGCGTCCCCCCTCTCTCTCTCCTCTCCTGCGCTCCACCCCTCCTCTCCGCCTCGCGACGCCGACGCAGGCAGCGTCTGCTAGCGAGTTTGTTGGTTGAAAAAACCGACTGCTCGCGCTGCACAACCGTTCACTGTCCATCCCGTATATGGCAATGGATCTTGACCTCCAAGGTGGTGCCGGTGGGAGATTTCTCCTGTGCGTTGTTGAACAATAAAAATTCGCAGCGTGCGCGTTAACTAAAAGCGCACTGCGGGTCTCTGTGTCCTGTCGGACTGTTCTCTCTTTCATTGCCCATTAGCAGCGATTGGCATGTTGCAGTAGGAAACACCGCTCCATCACTGCGTGCTTTGCGCCTCCTCAGTTTTCTCCTGCGCAACGCTGCGATAGCGCCAGCGTCAACCACCACCAGTGTAAGTGTGTTAGCGCCCGCTGCTTCACATCTACACATGGTTCCCTTTAGCGGGAGATGGTGTATTTTTTTAAGTTTTGTCAGAGTGAGGAAAATCTCTTTTTACGTTTTCGGATAAAAGGAGGGCGCATAAGATGCAAGAGTACCTCTTATAATCTTGTGTACAGCTTAGAAGGGTATTTATTGAGATATTTGGTTAAATTACAAAAAAAAAATTGAAAGTCTTTGAGATACTCGCCAAGGCTTTCCTTCGCCATCAATGCCAGTATGCTACGTCGGTGGACAAAACCGGGAACCCGTACAGGGCATGTTTTTGTAAACGTTGAAACCATCTATAAATGGTGGTCCAACTATCGCGCAGTTTAATTTTTTTTTAAGAAACGGCGTTACGCGAAGCAAACCTATTACAGATTGTTCCTATGAGACTGGAGTAGCCACCGCTATTTTTTTTCGCTAATGGGGTGTAATTAATTAGTCATATTTATAATTATAAATCCACAAGAACTCACGTAATTATCAAAGTGTCAATGCGGCACATTTAGGCATCTTCAAACGACATCTAACTGCGCTATCCACAACAACGTACTATTTGCGTGTTCATTTTTTCCGGCAAATAAAGAAAGCCCGTCATCTTTATTCATCTTTCTAGCTTTTTTCTCTTTCTATATTGCCCTCTCTCCTCCTCTCCCTCTCCCTCACCCTCACTTTCCTTTGCCCATTGCCTTGTTAAACTATGCTATGCAAGTCTATGCCATGATTTACCCTCCTCCTTTCCTTCCTACTCACCCTCACTTCTCTTTCCAACCATCTTGCTATACCGTACTATGCATGGCTGTACTATGCTCTCATCCCTGCATACAGGCAACAGGGCTTCCCTGCGACCACCCCCCAACGACTTCCTGTTCCCTTCGCCTCCCAACCTCCGGGCTCTCCACAGCCTGTTGGAGTTTCTGGAGGCGACTGGAATCACGGCGAGCCGTTCGAAGCCTGCAACTTGCTGGACACTGACTTCCCCGTCGCCCCCCCCCCCCCCCTGAATGGGCGAGACCCCGGCTGATTATCCTTCTATCTCTCTCTATTCTGCTTTCCCCTTTATTTCCCACTTCCCCTTCCCCTGATGCTGCGCAGTGCTCCCTATTGGGCTGCAGAATTAAGCGTCATTTCTACAATGACTACTACTGCTACTACTACTACTACTACTACTACTACTACTACTACTACTACTACTACTACTACTACTACTTAGCTAGGAGTTGCTTGGCACATACCTGCTTTCTATGGCGCTTACCAGCCGAGTTTTCTGTCTACGACACCGGCCTTACTCCAAGCTTAAACAGCTTAGCTGTTAAAGATCCCAATTTCACCACAAGGGCGATGCAATGAAAGCGATAGCAACAAATTGGAATGTTATACGAAGTAAGGCTGGCAGCTATAACTCTTTTTGGATCCGATTTTGTGTCACTAGAGAAAATATTTTAAGGGAATACAGCTGCTCCACGGACTGAAGCAACTTTCGCACTGTCAGTCCTATACACGTGCAGTAAGGCGTTGAGAGCACATCAAGTTTATGAGCTGTGTCTTGATGTCTGTCGAGATAGCGCGAGCGCAAGCGCTCGCAACCGCGCTCTTATCTTATGAGCAAAGTTCGCAGTTGCTGCTCGAGCGGCGCGACCCCCTCCCCCCTACAAACGAAAGACAGCCGGGGCGTTTCCTCTCTGCTTGAGGAGCCATCGACAGCAGGCCTCGCACGCGGGGCGATGTTATCGCATGCCCTCTACGTGCGACGGAGATGGCCGGCTTGTTTGATCTCTGCTTCAGTTGCGTTCGTCCCCAGTGCTTGCGTGCTTTTACTCGCGCGTAGAACGTACGATGCGCAGGGCGATGTGATCGAATTGGCATTTATACGAAAAATTACGGCGACGGCAACGCTGAAGCCGACGGCAAACACGCGCCGAGTGTCCATATATTTTCTATAGCTATAAAACAGGGTTACGTATAACATAATCTGCAAGTTTCACTCGAGCAATGGTTGTACAGTGATGATGTTCTCGTAAATGTCACTTACCTGCTCTGGCTTGTGGGTCCTGAATACTTTAAATGGCATTGCATATCCAAGGTTTATGAAAAAAAAACACACAAAGAAACCACAGATGGCACATTTCATCTCTCAATTATACACCAAGCATATAGTTAACGTGCAGAACCGTGTCTTAATTACTATTGCAGCCATCAGGCATTAGGTAAAGTGTGTGTGTGTGTGGGGGGGGGGGGGGGGGGTGCAGAGAGCTAGGGGTACCAAATGCTAAAGGGCACGAAACAAAGAAAATTAGATATCGCCTTTCTTCGCGCTGTTAAAGCCAGTAAAGAAAGCCTGGTGGAAGCCAAGGAGTTGAAGGCGCACGGTGTAAGGTGCATACGGCAACTTCTAACGAATACTGGCGCTGCGTACTTTGACAAATGATCCAAATTTGTCGGGCTGCCATTCTTCTTATAGACAAGTAGAGAATGATGCTTTAATGATGTTTGAGGGGAAATAAACCATGCGCTGCGAAGGCGTATCCCTCGATCGAACTGATGTATTCAGTATTAACTTTCTTCATAAAACTTCGTATTGAAAGGATACTAACGGCAAGAATAGCTGCGTTAAGGTAGTGGTAAATAAACGAGAATTGAGACACCACCACCTCTAATTACCTTAAGCAGCCAACATCCATATACTTACTGGTACAATGCAAGTTTATACAAAAGCGATACATTATTTTGAGCATGCTTGTCATAGGTACTTGTAGAAGCATATAGGCACGAAGAATACAACAGTGCAGACAGGAATCCCTCGTAGAAGGTAGGAGCCAAGAATCAAGGCAAAATCAAGTAAGTAAGCAAGTAAACGGGCCATATGAAACTTATCTAAGGCTTCACCCTTTCCCTCATCCCCTGTGTAGATTAGCAGGCTAGAGCGCATTAGCTCAGGCCGACCTCTCTGCCTTCTAATGAATTCTCTCTCTCTTCACACAGCAGACTTAGACAAACTCGTAAGCTTTTGTTGCACGGGAGGCATTTTACAAGTGAACCGCCGAGTTTTTTAAACACGAGAGTGTTTTATGACAGGGGTCTACTAAAACTTCCCTGACATCATTTTAGTCACGGAAGTGACGTCGGTAACATGTGCACGAAACAGACGACGAATAAAAACCAGTGGAAAAAGTTTCGTTGATTTGACCTGGTAATAGAACTCACGACCTCTCGGTCCGTGACAATAGGTGGCCGGCGCTCTACAGACTGCGCCGCCGACACACATGCACGTGGCTTTACAAACGCGGATTATTTATCGTACACCTCCCTCTCAGAGTAATATTCGTTGGTGGGGCGGTGTCGCTGTCTGGAAGCGGGGAAGTAAAGTACAGCATCATAACAATAACGAGTGCCGATAGGGAGTGCTTCGGTAGTTCCAGTGCAACGAAGGTTTTCAATGCATTATTGTAAGAAACTCTACGGTCGGTTCAATGCGCCGTACGTGATGATTCGGTTTGGTGACGACGCAGTACGTGCTTCGCCGCATGCACGAAACGGCGTTTGTCCGTCGCCGACTGCTTCGAGCGCGATAGCACCGGCTAATAAAACTGCTGCAATAAGTGGCACAAAAAGGCAATAGCGTAGACGGGCGAATGTCATGCAGTCAGTGATTTGGTGCACCGAGAGACGCCATCGGTTAGCGGAACGCCTTCCCGCGTTAGCGGCTCAAGCTACGAGCTCTGCCTCTCAAGTTCCTCAAGCTCTGTATGGTATATGCATGAGCACAGGCCTAGGTTACCCTATTACTGGGGACCGCACTACTTGGCTTTTGTCTCATTAGATGACGACGCTTTGAATCAATGCATATCGAGTACCAGCGTTCATTAGGTGCTTGTTGAAGCCATCTTAGCGCGGTATTCGCCCTGTGCGGTGTCCTGGTATATGTTAACTACGTCAGCTACCACCAAGGGTTAAGTCAAGATCATGGACAACAGTCGTGAGAATGGAGATGTGCCACTGGGCGTCAACGGGGGTGAATCCACGTCCAGCGGTACTATAGCTGCCAAACACCAATGCACATTGCGCAAGCTCTTGTATATCAATGTGCAATAAACAGTCAAGTACTCTTGTGAAGACAGGGTTCATTTTCGTGTGATACCATTTCCTACGACGAAGGGATCAACTTCATTAATTTTTGCCACATTTTTCTGTCGGGAAGAAGAAGACCACTTTCTGAGCTGAATTGTGAAAGAACTAGTGATCCAAAGTGACTAAAACTATTTTATGGAAACTATGATCAAGACGCATTGTATACCAGATGATTGAAAGCATTCGAGTTGTATGTTGTATGAGGCGTGCTGCGTGAAGACTAATTTTCGTTTTCCGCCATCACCAAAAACACTAATTTATGAGCCAAGATTAGGAACTTCTAGTGATGTATCCAAACTATTATAAAAAGGACTATAATGAGGATGAACAAACACCAGAAAAAAGATATTTGGGAAAAGACTGCACTTAGAATTCGACAGCTTACACCTTTTGTACCCAAGGCAGAAGTTTATTCGCCACCTCGATAGACTCCACTCTGTACCACTGTCATCAACACAGCTCTCAGTGATGAAATGCGCGGGAGTTTCTCTTTAAGAAATGCGCCGCGAATGTTATTTACGACGAAGCTGTGTATGAGTCATTTGTGGTATTTCTCCGTGTCGGCGGGCAGGACAATCTCACAAATAAAGGCTCTTTTACACTAGAGCGACACGACACCGACGTAGACATGAGGCTGACACAGACGGTCGGCCGTCGAGTCGCCCGCCGACGATGTCGCCGGACCGTCTAGTCACACTAGGCCGACAACGACGACGACGCCTGCAAAAACAGCATGTCGTCGTAGTGTAACAGGATGGCAGACGGAAAACACCAGAAAAATGCATCGGAAGACTTGTAGTTGGCAGGTTTTCTCGAGATCGGTGGCCGAGCGAAAATTTGCCCATGTCGTTGGTTGGGGAGATCTTGGGGGGTATTGTGCGGAGGCCCCGCACAATACCCCCCTCAGCGCACCCCACGGATGTCTTTTCTTCGCTGCCCCTTTGTCTGTCACCACCCCGTCCTCCACGCCGAGGGGCTACGTGGCGCAACTGCGCCACGTAGCCCGGAGAGGGACAATGGCAGAGGAGGGAGGACGGCTGAAAATGAGGCGCAGGTGGTGCCTATTTCAATTTCTTCGTGCAAGTTCAGTCGGTGTCGCCGCGCGCGCCTCCAGTGTGACTAGAGAATCGGCCGACGAAAGGCTGTGAGCACGACAAGGCGCAGAGGGAGTCTTTCACAGACCATCGGCGGACTCTTGGCGTCGTTGCAGTGTAACTGGGACGACGACACGACAAAAGACGCTCCCAAAGACAGTCGGCAGACCAAAATCGGTGTAGTGTCGCGCTAGTGTAAATGAGCCTTAATAAAACAAAGTGAATTTCCCTGGAGGAGCTGGATCTGAACGCGGGCGCCCCGAAGGCGAGTTTCTTGACCACGAGGCTGCACACTGATGTTTGCAGAAAGGAAATATATCCGAACCATTTGAACAAAAACTCGCAGAAATAAATGAATTATAAAACAAAAATTCTGGCGGGAGTGGAATTTCCTCACGATCTTTGAAGGCGAGGGTCTTCACCATTGGGCTACTTACTTTTTTTCTCCATTGTGTTTATTACAATGCGCAGTAGAATGCACATTAAAAAAGAGCACGTATGGTAGGAAGCAGAATTGCAGTCACACTCTGATAAGCGCACACTGCAGGCAGTATACTAAGGTAACACTCCACGACTGAAGTTTACTATTGCAACGAGAGTTCTTCATATGGTGTTATACGGAAAAGGTGATAAGGTCAAGCACCTCACCAAGATAGAGTGCCAATCAGGTCAAATGTCGAGCTCAATCGAGCTCAAGAATTCAATGTGTAAGCATTTACTCTTTCCGCCTCCGTTGTACCGTTCATTGTACTCCCTTCATCCGGGTTTGTGATGTGCAGAAAGGTGTACGGAAAATGTGTATTTCTCCTAATTCAAGAGCGTTCTTCTATTAATTCCGTTCTAAAACACTGCCCAGAAAAAAACATGATTACAAAGAAGATGCATTTCGCTTTCGTCGTTTAGCTGCCAGTCTCTTTGATGTGCCGGAGACAATAGAACATCGCTTTGTTAGCTGCAAAGACACCGTTCTCAGAGAGGGACTTTATTTGAGCTATATGAATGCGTCGCGTCCCTATTGCGAGACATGTGTAAAAACGGAACACTTTCTATGAAGGCATCGTCCACTTTCGTGATAGTTGTAAGATAGCCCTCGGCAGGACAAGTTGTAAAGCGGACATCGAGAGTCGTACACATAGGGAAATTTCAGTTTTCGAAAATTTCATGCCAAACATGCGTTTCGGTGGTCGCGCGATCCGCCTTTTAAGGGACCACTCAAGAATTCGACAAACGCTAGAAAGAACATGTCATGCCGAAACCGCCCTATGCCGATCCAAACAATAGATGAGCTCATACCTTTGTTGAAAATGAAATGTAACCTTTGCATCCTGTGCTAAGTAGCTTCGCTTGTCCACAGAATCGAAGTCACCTCAATTTTAGATGCGAAGCAGCTTACAGCGGAGTTCAGTGCGGTGGTGGTGTGCGTCCTGACCACCCTTACTGCGCGTGCGCCTACTCTCTCTCCCACTCTCCTCCTTTACGCAGGTGTTCGGTCGCCTTCTCTGCTCCTCCCCCCGCGCTGCAGCCGTGCACTCTCCTCCTTTACGCGGGCGTTTACGCAGGCGTTCCGGTCGCCTTCTGTCCTCTCACCCCTTCCCCCCCCCCCCTCGCTGCAGCCTCTAAACCCACTCCCTCCTCTCCCTCCCCCATTTCATATAAGCGCGTGCCAGTGTTGTACGGAACGGCGTTCCAAGGAACGACGTTCCAGGAACTAGTTCCTGTTGTGAGGAACGAAGGAACGCCAACATTCCATTCAGAATCGGTGGAACTGTAACGGTAACACGTTACGTTTACGAGGGAACGGCAGCGGGAACGGCGCTACTTCTGTAAACGTTCCACGGCATTGAACAGGGGCACGCACGCAACACATCATGCAGAACAGGCGGATGGGCGACTGCGCGAGGCGCAAAACTGTACCGCTCGCGTGAATGTGAACGGAAACTTGGTGTGCACCCCCAATGCTGCTTCGCATCCCCTCATGGTTCCCTTTAGTGGGAGAGATGGTGTACTTTTTTCATTTCATATAACCTCTCCTACAACTCCAAAAACGCCACTGTTGTCGTGAGACGACGGTATCAACCTCGAATATTCCACAGCATCGAGTTCTCATTTTTAGCTTGGCCGCTTACTAAAGGCCTCGATATCGACAGCAGCCGTTCCCAATACTAATAGTATTATTTGGGGTTTTTCGTCCCAAAACCACGATATGATTACGAGGAATGCCGTAGTGGAGGACTCCGGAAATTTCGACCATCTGGTGTTCTTTAACGGGCACTGACATCCCACAGTACACGGAGTAGCCGTTCCCAACTACACGTATTATTAGAAGTGTCAAGCTTAAAATGTAAGCGATCCGTTGCGTGAAAGAGCCTAAGTTATGTCTAAATTGATCATTTTTACTGGGTGTGCACGAAGCTATTAATTAAGACAGCGCAATTAAATCCGAAACTCCCATCGAACAAGAAACATCCAGCACTGGGAAAAGGGGCATCGAAAGTGTCAGGAAAGGGGAGTAGTGTTACTTCCCACTAGATTATACCTCTATCAGTAGTGACTTTGTCGGATGAAAGCACTGGCATTCGCTGAAGGGAAGCAAAACACACTTTCCACGTCACCGATACTCGCAGAGTGAACACGCACATTTCAATATACAGCGCGCAAAATTAACGCGAGAATATACGGCAGCAGCCCCTATCGGACTGCACAGAGAGGCCAGCATTTCTCGTTCACCTTTGCCACTCTATGTATAAAGGCAATACTGAATTCGCGAATATCACATTTAGCACTCT
This sequence comes from Rhipicephalus appendiculatus, assembly GCA_030522465.1. Lineage (NCBI taxonomy): Eukaryota > Metazoa > Arthropoda > Arachnida > Ixodida > Ixodidae > Rhipicephalus > Rhipicephalus appendiculatus. The sequence goes on along the minus strand of JALIZH010021998.1, from coordinate 23,787 downwards.
AACAAGAAAGACAAGAGGAGATAATGTATCCCCGATATGAGTAACGAACACTTACACAAGACCACGATGTCTTTGCCTGAAGCTGTGCGGGGATGCGGACGTAGATGAATATTATCGGGCTTTCTATTGGGCTCATAGCAACAGTAGCTTGCACAACAGTGGCAAAATGGGAATTACTGGCTTTTACCGACTCACCACAGTCTCTGTATGGCACACAGTAGGCGTCCCACCTCTGGAAGGTTCCAGGAATGCATGCGCACCTTTTCCTTGTTCCACTACATGGCCATCGTTCAACACCTGGGCATAAACCTCCAGGAACGCCCTCATGATGAAAGCACTTAACTTTGTGTTCGTTGTGTTTGCACGCTGCAGTGACGAGAAAAGAATAAAGCATCAGCATTATTTCATGAATTGTTGCTTGAGAAACGGTATGGGACTGGAAAAGTTAATTGCCAAGAGTTTAGATCTTTTACAAACAAAATAATTTGCCCGGCGGCTAAGCCAAGTGAGCAACTAAATGCCGCAACAGTGAAAAAGCATAGTCAAGCATAGATAAGTACTGTCAAGTCAGTGGTATAATGTTTAACCCTCTATTGCATGGCGTCCCATATTTGGCACATACCGATTAACATTTTTTTATAACGGGCGCAAGAGGACCAGTGGAGAATGTGACACAGTTAGAGTAATCCTTATAGTTACGCGCACTAAATATAAAAAAGCGCTGTCTAGAGCAGTATGAAATCTATACATTAAATTGATTTCACGGTGCACGTGCAAGCTCGGATCATGAACAACATTGAGTGCTATATTTTTCTTGCAACCATTTTCTTGTTGCAGAAGCAAGAAAAAACTATTTTGGCATATCTCGTGGCTTTGAAAACTCATGCTCATTAAGGCTCTTCTCAATTCCGTTTTCCACTACGGTATATAGTCGGAAATCGGTATGTGCCATATTTGGCACAGTATGCATGTGAGTGATGAAATGTGCAATATGATGCCAGCTATATTTCGTTGCACTGTGCAAATACAAACAAAAAGAAATCCTCTGAGATCATGCAGCACAGCTCGTTTTTGCCAGATTTCAGTTGTGGCGGTAGGTTTTGAGATGCTTCACGAAAATATCGAGTGTCAGCAGCAGTACCTGGCAATTTTTTGTTACATTATTGGCGTGGGGTGCACGAAAAAAATTATGTGAAGTCTAACCAGTGCACGGCGATATTTAGCTTTTACGATTTGTCGGCAACTGACGTTCACAACCACAAGTCAGCGGTTGGAAATTCGGGCAGGAAAGTACAGCAAGGCGGCACCATGCGAAGAGCCAAACGTGTAAGCGGCCATCTTCCACGTAGATGTCGGCAGTCAGATGCACTAACCAAAATGTTCAATTATGCCTGAACAAAGGAAGCAATTCATTTGCTTTATTCCACTAATCAAGCTAAAAAGACCGCCATCAGTGAGATTTTGTTTTTCAGCCATAGCAGCAAGTTTGCTCGCCCACTTGCATAGTGTGCCATATTTGGCACAAACCTCTATCTTCATTAATACAGTCGCAATAAATCTGAAAATTTTTGTACATGTTATTCTTCATGTAGTTAATGACAAAAAATGATCAAATAATTTTTCAATTGATTTTCTCATAATTCATGCAATAGAGGGTTAAGTGCGACTCAACGAAGTTGGAGAGAAAAACAGACTAACAAGTATGCGTCCTCCCTCGGTCGTCTTTAAACATTCTAGTATCATGAATTTTAACCAACTAGGCTGCCAGCATGCTCCGTGAGGGCTGCGACTGCGCTGAGGTCAAGACGCCAGATTGTAAGAGGAAGACAGGACTAATGCAAAATAAAAACTGTTTTATTGAAAAGACATCTTGCCTAGTCGAGCAATTTGCATGCGGAAAAAGCACTCGGAAACGTGAACAGACACTCCCACCCAAGGGCTCCTGCCTGACCCCAGAAAACCAAGCTCCTTCATCAAAAGAAAAATGGATGGCTCGCTGAAGCATCTATCCGGGTCATGCTCGCTGCAAAGATTGTTCCAGAATTCCAGATGTGCCTTTACCTTTCGCTCTACCTACCCTACACACCTGATCAAAAACTGGCTTGTAGTTCTTAAACTCGAGCAACAGTGAACTGCTAGATACCTCGCAAGTGCTGACAGATTCTACAGGGTCTGAGTGTTCCATCAGGTAAACTCGTTAATTGTCTATGTTGTACTCTCTTTCTAGCAAAGAGAAACGAAATAATCTTCGCTTTGGCATCAGATGGAGATGCAAGTATGTATTCTGCAGAAATGAGCTGATCTGTCAGCTTCTGCTGAGCTGTGGAAGAGCCTACGTGGGGCAAACACGATGATCTATAAATATACGCTGAATAGAACAGTTAATTATTGAGAATCTGTTAGTGAAAAGAACCTGCATTATTCATTGTAACCCTTGCGCCACACGGTAGCGCTGTGGTTAAAATGCTCGGCTACTGACCCGAAAGATGCGAATTCAAGTGAACCGAAATGCTAGAGGCCCGCGTACTGTGCGATATATCAGTGCATCTTTAAAAAAAACACAGGTTTCGTAAATTATGCGGAGCCCTCCACTGCTGTGTGTCTCATAACATCAGTTGCTTTGAGACGTTAAACTCCAGACTGTAGTTCACGTGATAAGAATTTCAAGCCGCTTTTCTATCCGACAGTAGTGATAAGTTGAGCGAAAGATCAAAGCGCACGCCCAGTTCTAAAAAACATCTCTCACCGAGAGAAACGGTCCAGACAGGTGCGTCACTGAGCCATCACATTGACAGTAGAGCTCCTGCTTGATTATGAGGTGTCCGTCCCCATCCGTGCTCGAACCGAAACCCCCGTGACCTTTACTGAGTATATGATGGCGCCACCGGATAACACCACCATGTCACCTCATAATGACGTAATGATGACATCACACGATGGTACACTGCATGGCGTCACATGATGACGTTGTCAACTGGTCAAAGGTGGGCCAATCTTGGTGGAAGTGCAACACCAAGTGACGTGCACAAAGCTTCAGTGGAGAGGGGGGATGGAGATCGGAATCGACTGAGACCGGCATCAGAACAGAGACAGGAGTGTGCCCATCAGCTCCACTAGACACCCACATCCTCCAAGTGGAATAGACTCAGCGTTTTTTTAAATGCGAATGCATTTCATAGTCGGGCTATGTCAGGCATCCGGCGTTGTCCGGCGTTGTCCAGCGTTGTCCGCGGAGGAGGAGGAGGAAGATAGGTTGAGGAGGTAAGCGCCGGCCGGTGTTAGATGTGAAGCATCTTATGGCGAAGCTTAATCCGGTGGTGGTGGTGGGCGGCGTGACCACCCTTACTGCGCATGCGCAAACCCTTTAAAAAATAAAAATAAAAAACCTCCTCTCTCCCTCTCTCTCCTCTAGGCATCCCTCCCCGCGGCAGCCACACCCTCACTGCGCATGCGCCTCCCCTCCTCTCTCCCCTGCTACGCTCCCCCCTCTCTCCTCTAGGCATCACTGCCCGCGGCGTCCACACTCCCATTGCGCATGCGCGTCCCACCTCTCTCTCCTCTCCTACGCTCCCCCCCTCTCTCCTCTAGGCATCTCTGCCCGCTGCGTCCACACTCCCACTGCGCATGCGCGCCCCCCTCTCTTTCCTCTCCTACGCCCCCCCCCCCCCCCTCTCTCGCCTCGCGACGCCGACACAGGCAGCGTCTGCTAGCGAGATTCTTGGTTGAAAAAACCGACTGCTCGCGCTGCACAACCGTTCACTGGCCACCCCGTATATATGGCAATGGATCTTGACCTCCAAGGTGGTGCCGGTGGGAGATTTCTCCTGTGCGTTGTTGAACAATAAAAATGCGCAGCGTGCGCGTTAACTAAAAGCTGACTGCGAGTCTCTGTGTCCAGTCAGAGTCTTCTCTCTCTCATAGCACATTAGCAGCGATTGGCATGTTCCAGTAGGAAACACCGCTCCATCGCTGCGTGCTTTACGCATCCCCAGTTTTAAATGCGAATGCATTTCAAGTGCGTGAGGGCGCTCGCATCGCGGGAGCTCGGCGGAGCTATATATGAAAAAAAAATAAAAAAAGAAAAAGGGAAAAAGAACAAAAAATAAAAAAAGAAATAAAAAAAAGAAGAAAAAAAACAGAACAAAAGCAAAAAAAAAAAACAGGTGCTTCGCCGTGCTCCCGACCGGGCTGCAGAAATTAGGCGCCTTTTCCTTCTTCGAACCACAACCACCATATATAAATGGAGTGAAGCGCGCGCGAAATGCATTCGCATTTCCTCACGATTCCCTTCGGGGAGGTGGTGGCATTTTTTTTTCTTCTTTTTGCAACGAAGCTGTCTTTTCGAATCATTTGCCGGTGTCGTCATCGTTCCACCATCCATGGCGTTCGGTAAAACAGGTCGCGTGGCCGTGGGGAAAGGAGCAGCCTCGTCAGAGGGGAAAGGGAAGGAGTTCACGTGATGGGCCACGGAGAAAGAAGGAGTGAATAAAGAAAGGTAACAAATACCCTTGGTGAGGCGGGGTTTCAACCCGGGACCTAATGGTCTGAGGAAAAGTGCGATAACCACTAGGCTGACACCCACGCTGACGCAACAAAGCTAGCGGCGAGATGATTTGCGCAAGCGTTGTTGTTGCGTAAGCGTGGATGTTAGCCCAATAGTTATCGCACTTGTCTTAAGAGGTCCCGGTTCAAAACCTGCCTCATATTGTGCGCCCGAGACGCCGAGCGCTAGCGATGAGGCGACGCTGCCGGTCATCTCGCCGGTGCCAACACAAGCTTACGAGGAGAGATGCAGAGATGAGCGAGAAAGAACGTGCCCGAGCCGCCCAGCGCTGGCGACGAGAAAACGGTGACGACGCTGCCGCTCGTTTAGCCGGTGCCCAACACGTGGTTACGTGGTTACGCTTATCGAGAGCCAGTTATGGGTTATGTACTTCGTGAAATCCTTGCCGAAAATTAGGAAGAAAATGCCTCACGAAAAGGTCGGCTGCTTCGCTGTCCGACGGTTTTCACGGCGGGAAACTGGCTGTATTTTTTTTCAAGAAGGAGATCGATTTCATGCGGTAGGTAGAGGACCTTGAGTGGGTGTGACTGCCAAAGTTCACGAGTGCTTCTTGCTCACGCGCATTGCTCGAGGACGCAAGCTATATGCTGCTTATCCAATAAACCAGTTAGTGAGCTCTCAACCTATCTTCTACTACTGTGATGTCCCGTCGTCAGGGCAGTTTAGGTTATCAGGTAAAGTATTCCCAGCTAGCCTTCCAACGTACATCTCTTGACGAGTAGCTGGCAGAAGATATTCAATGAGTGATAAAAATAGGGTATCAAGAGGCTGCATCTCTTGTTCATCATAAATATTTTAGTTTGCTTGATATTGCATAGGTTTATTTAAACTTACTATTTGTTTGCTTTTTCTCTAGATTCGTTGCGTATTTAAGTGCAGGCAGCACTCTCTATGCGTTCAGAGTTTACGAGACACCGGCCATGTATAGCGCGAATTACAAGCATGCATGTCTAATACAGCGAGTACACGTCAAGCATCTCACTGCACGCAAAAGCAAGACAGCGCAGAAGAAATGCACTTGTGCTCTTACCATATACGTTAAAAAAATAAACGGGTTAGAGTAGTGAGGCTTGTTCACAAATTATGCACCAAATCGCGCAGCGTTTATTTTCTGAAGCGAAAGGCACTTTGAACGTCGTGACCAGAATTTGGGGACATGTGCAGGTAGCACGCAGCGAAAACCTTCCGCTAGGGGGAGCATTACGTCTATGCCCTGTGCTCTAAGCGGTTGTACGTAGCTGGTGGCCACGCATCGTTATGCAACTTGCCAAATAACAGTACGAGTAGGTCTTTCGGCACTTGGTTGCGCAGTAAAGGAGGGACCCAAAAGAACTGTGATTTTTCCGAGTAATAAATGCATGCTTATGGCGCCACGTAGAAAGGAGGATTGCGACAACGATCCTCCCCCCAAAGCGCGTCCGGTCTCTTCTCTGTGCCCCGGTCGGCGGCTTGTCGAACATGAGGCCTCTTCGGTGTATCGGCGGGTTTTTTAAAGGGCGAAGCACCTTAGGGGCAAGGCTTGTGCGTCCACGTCCACGTCCGCGGGGTGTCCGTTGTCACGGGGAGATGCGTGGTTAACAAAAGGTTAACCAGAACAAAATAAAAGGCCACACCGCCGTAAAAACACCAACATTTAAGCACCCATCAGTCAAAGCATATGACAAAAAAGGTGTAACGATAGACTAATATCAATCATAATTATGACAGCACAATATAAAACACCTACAAACACAAACCCTTTATACTAGTCAGCGACTTCAACGTACACATTATGGACCTTAGGTAGAGCTGTGCGCCGCCGCGCCGCGCCGCCGCCGCTGCCTGTTTTTGCTCACGCCGATCGCGCCGCCGCCGAAATTTTCAGAGTGACCGCGCCGCCGCCGCCGCCGCGCAATATCTTCGGCGCGCCGCCGGTAGCCTTTCGCATTAACCCGAACGGGGAACCGGGGCATAAAGTACATCACTTCACTTGGCAAGCTTTTCTCGATGTGTCGGTGTAATGGACTTTCCATTCAGCCGCCGCTGATTGGAGGAAGCTCGGCCAGCAGCGTGCCCCCCTCTTTCCGATTCTTCCTCTTCAACGTCATTATGACATCACGAAGTTTTCACAGCTCTTGACTCAAATTAGAGGAACGGAATGCGCTTCAACCATAGAGGGAAAATATAGTCGAGAGCACGCCTAGCATCCATAAGTTAACCTCCTTCGAAGCCACTACCACTTCGGAGTCGTGTCACAATTCCCATCATGTTCTTGTTTGTTTTCCTTTTTCATGATGAGCTCATGTGTAAATAAAAGAAAATTCACGAGCGAACGGCTCACGTCCACAGACCAACCTCCTCTGACGCCCCTCCCCCCTCGTGCTCCAAGCTCTGGTGAAAGCTTCCAGCATGCTCCTGTTTCATTTTTTATGGCTGGGGACTTATTCTCGATGTGTCCCCCCTAGTGAACTGTCCATTTCGGCCGCAGCTCATTGGCTGGAGTTCAGCGACCAGTGCGCTCCCTGTTTCCGGATCATCTTCCGGAACGTCATTTTGATGCCACAAAGCTTTCACAACTCTCGACACTAATGAGAGGGACGAAATGCGCTTCAACGCAACGAACGCAGAGCCCAGACATCCGCTTTTGGGCGTACATCTCGGAGGCTGTGCATAAATTCTGATTGGGTAAGCTATCGAATTAGGTTTAGTGCGACCGCCCGTCTAACGCACCTGCGAAGGTCGGTACGCATTCGCTGCATGGTTCTCAAACATCTGGGACACATTCATAAGCAAGTTCAGACTTGACAAAAAAGTTCCTGTTCCTGTAAATTTCGTCCACTTTCTTCTTACGCTGGGAATGTGCTGACGTGGTATATATATATATATATACATATATATATATATATATATATATATATATATATATATATATATATATATATATATATATATATATATATATATATATATATATAATATCTGGGGTTCAACGTCCCAAAACCGCGGTATGATTGAGGGGCGCCGTAGTAGGGGGGCTTCGGAAATTTTGACTATCTGGTGTTCTTTAACGTGCGCTGACATCGCGCAGTTCACGGGCCTCTACCATTTCTCCTCCATCGAAATGCGACCGCCGCGGTCGGGATCGAACCCGCGACCTTCGGGTCAGCAGTCGAGCATCCTAACTGCTACACCACCGTGGTGGACGCATTGACGTGGTCAAGAGCGAACATCACGGCCAACCGCTTTTTCGAGTAACTGAATGCGCTCTGCCGAAATGGACTGTGAACATCTTCTTCAGATGGTCACATCGAGAATAGCTCCGCGGAAGTTGTATATATATTTCTTTCCTCCAGAAGTCTCAAGACTATTGCCTGACCTCAACGCTGCGGCGTCCTACAGCCTTAAAGGGAGACAATCCAACTCGCTGGATAGCATATTCGTGGAGTCTCGGGGCTACTACAATGTACATAGATAAATCAAATAGATAAGTAATATATATCGATGGTTTAATGCACTTTTTAAATGCGAAGCGTTTCTTTGCGTACTGTAAGCACTTTTGCGTTTCTATCTACGTATCTATCTATCTATCTAGCCGCCTACGTCTGGGTGCTCTCATGATCGCCTCCTTCACTTGGTGTAGACCAAAATTTGTATGGGTGGGTAAGAGATAGTGGCGAATATGCCTGGCTGGTCATGACATGAATAACGTGAAAATCCTGTCACATACGTCGTCAAACCTTTTCCTGCAGACACGTGTGGCGCATACCCGTATACCACGGGCCGTGGTAAGCGGGTATGCGCCACAGGTGTTTGACAATTTTTATCTTCCCAGGAGCGGCGAGCACAGACATTAGTAATTGAAATGCGAGAGCGTTAAAAAGAAGTGACGTCAGTAGCGTTGACCCGACGAATGAAAATAACAAATCTCAGGGTCCCAGCAGGAATCGAACCCAAGCCATCTGCGCGGCAATCAAGTATTCTACCACAGAGCCACACCAGGTCTCGGAACCGCTTTGGAAAAGGCCCTATGCAGGCGTAATATTGGTGAAACGTCAATTGTGGTAGCAGTGCAGGCTATCTAATTTTATTAACATTACATCTGTACTCCTATGGGGCAGGCGTCATGTCGGGTAAACGTCAATGGTATACTTAAGCGCCATCCGCTGTAGTTGATCCACGAAGCACTATCCATCCTCACAAGCACAAGTGCTACATATCAGCTTACCGCTTCTGGTGTTGGTAATACCCATGTTTTTGTTGGCATCGTTACACAACTGTAGGGGACTGGTTATATGAAACATATGCGACTGTTGAACATGTCTGTGCGTACACTTGCACGCATCTTTAACGTCATTTCGTACCGTTTCACTCAATAAAAGAATTACAACCCAGTGACCTTGTCTCCAGATGCTTCGCATAACATCGAGTTGCATGGTACTTGGGATCTGCCAATTTTTTTTCCTTACTTTTTTTTTACTCGAGTAAGTCGGTAAATAAATAAAGAAGTAAAGGCAATGAAACACTTACAATAACCGATAGCTGAGCTAATTGGTAGGTATTCATGTTAAAAGACACGGCGTGAAAACAGAAGGGTGAAGTCAAGAGAGTGACCAGTTATCTCTCACGTTGACCATCACGCGCAACTGACTGATCGGTATCGCCTCTTGCCCGGGAATGCGCACATAAGTGTTTTAAGTGCGGAGCAGTTTAAGGGCCCGGGCTGTCGTATGCTTTCGTATGCTGTCGTCGCTTGGCATAACGCAGGCAAAGCCAGGTATAAATATAGAAGAAAAGGAATCAAGCAAAAAATAGAAAGAGAGAGAAAGAAACGAAAAATTAGGAAGAATAGAAAGAGCAAGAAAGAGAAATAAATAAATAAAGAGAGAGGAAGAAATCAGTAAACATTGAGAAAACAAAAGGAAACAGAGAAAAAGAAAGAAAGAGAAGAGGAAAGAAAGGGAAAAAAAATGCCCCCCACCTCCCCGAAGGGAATCGTGAGGAAATGCGAATGCATTTCTTGCGCCGCCACCGACTTCTGCCATCGCCTTGAGAGGCACCCAGCCAGCGAACGGTCGAGAGTGAGGCGCGAGCGGACGGGGAGAGTGGGGCGCAGGGAGGAGAGAGAGAGAACGGCGAGAGAAGGAGCGGCGAAGCACTGCACCTACCCTCTCCTACACTCTCTCGCACCACATGCTCCGGTTGCTAGGGGCGAGGATAAGCGCGCGCGCCCGCAGCTGTTGCTATGGGAGAGGGAGTGAGAGCGGAGAGCTAACACCTGCCGGCGCGCGGACACCTCCTCAACCTATCCTCCTCCTCCTCCTCCGCGGACACCGCCGCGGACAACGCCGGATGCGCCTGACATAGCACGACTAAGAAATGCATTCGCATTTAAAAAACCGAAGAGAAACAAAGAAGACTGCCCAACTCCGCGCTTCCATCAGGTTTGGCACCACTGGTGCAAAGGTGTTAATTTTTTTTTGTCTCTCCTTCTTTTCCGCCGCTGTACGATTTTTCAGGTGGCGGCGTTTGCGGTGTCTCGACTACTTTCTTGCGTCCGCGTTTGCACACCCTGTCTTTATAACGGCCTCAGTACAGCCTCTGAATGTACAATATCGAGTGCGGTATCCTCCCTTGGCATTACACCAGAACGGTGATTCACGTGACATGATTAGAGCAAATACTTTCTATTGGTCCATATACGAGAAATATCAGTTGTGAATTGTCTCCTACTTGCTTTGCCATGCATTTGCCCACCCGTTCTTCCTCACCTCGCGTGATTACCATGCGCGATGAACTTATTTTGCACTGTTTTGTGAGTTTCCGATTACGCAAGGCGAAATAACAGAGTGCAGCCAACAAGCTCGAAATTCTGATGGGCTCAACGCTTAGTGCTCCAATTGTACACGTGCTTTATGAAGAAATAAGTGTCGAGGAGATATGGAATGGAACGAATGGAAGAGGGACCGGATTATTTGATTCTTCCAACGGACGGACTCTTTACAGTGAAGACGATGCAGCTCTCCAAAAAATAGGCCAACCCGCTTCCACGGTTACTGTATACTTTTTGATTGCAATAACAATTATATGGACACTCTGTTCAGGTTTTCATTGTCACTGTCATGTTCCGTATAAAGCCCAAATCGGTAACTTTTGTTCGCGCATTGCATGCTGTACCCGCTAGTAAAAGCTCGCGAGCGCTAGCGAGGAACACGGCTGGAGCATAAATGAAACAAGCTGCCCATCTCCATCGTACGTAGGGCGCGTGCGATTACATCACACTGCGTGCGAGGCCTGCCATCGGTTGCTCCTCAACAAGAAAGGAAGCCTTGTCCGTCTTTCGCTGGGCGAAGGAGCATGAAGAGACGTCGGGGGGCTGCGTGGCTCGATATCCGCAGCTGCGAACTTCGACTATAAGGGTGCGGTCGCGAGCGCTGGCACGCGCGCTATCTCGACAGGCATCGGCAAACGCGTCTCGTATACCCTTCTACGCGCTATCATCTCACCGCGTCGTGCTGTGACCACTGGTACGACAAACTGCATGAGAACTGCTTTTTTCCCGGGAGCGGCCGTATTCCCATCCACCAGTGTTTTGCAGTTTCGCGAGATCGGATGAAAAAGAGTTAGCTGGTAGCCTTAATTTGTTATAACATTACGACATGTTGCTGTCGCATTTACTGCTTCGCCCTTTCGGAGAAACGTTTTTTTTTTTCAAAAAACTCTTGAATCATGAATCTACCCCCCCCCCCCAACCGCGCGCCGCGCCGCCGCCGATCCGATGTACCCCGCGCCGTTGACGCGCCGCCGCCGGAGGTGGAAACACCGGCGCGCCGCCGCCGGCGATTTTGGGTCCGGCGCACAGGTCTAACCTTAGGACCTAGCTTTATCGTCGATTTTCACTGTCCGCTGTCGAGGTATATAGAAAACCGTTGTTATAGTCGAAACATGTGAATAAAAAAAGGTTTACAACACACGAACATCAATCATAATTGTGACAGAACAATATAAAATACCCTACTAGCGCAAACCCCTTATACTAGTCGGCGACTTCAACGTAGGCATTATGGACCTGAGGACCTAGCTTTGTCGTCGACTCTTTATGTCACTTTAGGTCACTTTATGTCACTCAGTTTACGTTATGTGGGGCAACGCTTGGGTAACGTACGGTTACTCACCCATACAATACCCAGAGCTTCGCCCACTCGTCACGATTCACTTCGTGGAGATGCGTGCATTTTTTTTACAGCTGCGCTTTGTCGTCTCAAGACCTTTCGCAGAAGGAGCGACTTGAAATGGGTACCAGTAATGACCAGCTCTTTACACGTCAGTAGACAAATGCGTACAGTCCACAGGTGAACGCGAAGTATGCAACGCCGTTGACGTGTTGTGATGGGCTCGCTCGTTGACAGGGCGAACAGATGAGTATGTCGGCGGTTTGCTCTTGCGCTGTTGTGCGTTTTATCAGCGCATGCTTTTAAAGACACGTTTGTCGGTCGTTCTTCTATTCTCGCTCACGCAGGTTTTTGAACTGAGGAGAGCGACGTAGACAATACTGTCAGTAAAAAAAAAAAATCAAGTTCCACTTGGCCTAATCCATGCCGGGATGTCATGATTTCCCGTGAGTACAGCTGGGAGCAGCAACTAAAGGGTTAAAACTTGGCTCCTCACAAGCTTTCTGGCGGCATGAGGCATGGGGACTCTGCACTGTAGGCTCTGCGGAGCTTTTTTTTTAGATGTGAAGCATAAGTTGAACTCGTGCATAAAGTTCAACAAGGATCAGTGAAATGGTCCTCTTATCCACCCTTGTATGTCCGGAGGGCGCCCGGGACGGTGACCGGTGGCTCTGAGATAACGAAGGCGTGCTTGCTCTAGGCCCGGACACGACCAGAACAAGTGTGTCACGTCTACTGCAGTTATAGGAGCGTCACAAAAAGGGCATGTGGTTCCATACGCTGCGCGGTAGTGTTGCGGCCAGTGGGCGGTCACTTCCAAAGTACATATACTACTCTGCGGAGTTATGTGACGAAAGTTACAGTGTAAATTAGTAACCGTTTGTATATTTGTATATTTTTCAGAGTGCCGCGTTTTTTTTTTTCTTGTTTGATAAATGTTTACTGTGGTTTACTTGTCGAGTCTTTGACTGAGTTCATTGCCCGGGTCCGCCCGAATCCGTGACATATATGTACGTAAAGTTCTTTTCCTACCTGTCTCTGGTGTCTCTCCTTGAGAAGAAACACAAGGATGGTGAGGCTGAAAGATGTTTTCTTCAAGTATACATGGCTTGCACTGACGTCCCTTACACCGCCATGTTTCCAGGTGCTTCCTTGTCCATGAACTTTCGCCGACAGTGTCACCGTTTGCAAATCTTCCCGAGAGCTACCTGTGTTCCGCAGAGCGCACGACTCGTCCAACATTTTAGTCACAGACAGCTTCTTCATTTTTAGTAGTGGCAAGTGGCCAATTTCAGTGGCACATACCTGCTAGGAGCTGTGGATGCTCCGATGGAATTTTCCGCTAACGTCGCCTTTAAATAGCTCCGCTGTCAGTAGCAGTCAGTAATGCTAGAATTATTGCGGTTGTTATATATATTATCTCTGCATCAGCAATTCCTGCAGACGGATAGATAACGCAAGACACATTCTTCATTGCCATATCAGCGCCTACAAAGATTTCACGCGCGCAAGCATCACTGTAACGTTTGCGGACCGGGCACTGTGCGACGTCGATACCAAGAACGTGGCACACGTCGCACTCCTTACAATGTTAGGGCGAGCTGCTCCCTGTTTAGGAAGAAAGGCTGCAGACGTGCGCTGTTCAACGGTCGTTTAAACAACTACCAGCCTGGCCAATGTTGGAGCGCGCACAGGTATATTTGAACTGTAAGGCGCGATGACGGCAACAGACAGAATGGGAGTACACACACACAGGCGCTGTATGTGTACTCTCCCTCTGTCCGTTGTTGTCATCGCGCCTTACACTTCAAATATGCTAAACCAACACGCTCAGTCTGCCATTCTTACGTGCACAGGTACGAGCTACCTCGCACGCCTCGCAACTCCCGCACTATGTAAACCTAGCGAATTGCTTCTTCTTGCAGTCCAGCTGTCGAGGTTTTTCACAAATTTCGTCTTGGCAAAGTCGAGATTGCTTACCAGGCGCTTACTCTATAGGCGGAGGTGCCGTCGGTACTGGCACCAGGTCAAGACAGGCGACATTGGTCGGAGTGGTGTACGGATACTTGCAGGTGTTGCTTCACCGGCGACTAACACCACGAGGATAGAAAAACTACGACTCCTTTACTATTTGTGATGAAAGCACCATGAAGTGGTGGTTGTGCGCTCATGGTGTAACTAGGAGCTGTCAGCGAATCGATGATACATAACAGCAACGACGACGACAACAGCAAGAACAGCAGCAACAGTCTGCTTGTTTGCTTTTAACAGGGACGTGGAACAGTTTATCTGGTTATGGTCCACCATATCACGCGAAAGGAAGACGTAGCTTCGCAACGTACAAAAAAGCCCTTGGATACGCGAGGATCAAAGACATCATTTTGCCTCAAGTGCAGGCAACAATCAAGGAGATGGTTATTCAACTGCAGACTTCGCGTTTAAGCTAAACTCCTAAAATTATACATGTGTTATAAATAAACTTCAGTTTAATAATCATTGTGTAGATGTGGCAGCATCGTTTTTGTTGCAGCGCTATACTTTTACATCGTACTTCCCAATTTCAAGACCGTTTCAGCAAGAAATTTAGAGGAAACATTTTGCAATTAACATGGATCTTGGTTGACTGAGAAAAAAGGGTTGGCTGGCGAAACAGGCGATTCGCACTTTGTTAACAAAGCTAAACACTCACCCTCTATAATACACCATTGGCAATACGTTAAGAGGAACAGCACGCCTGCTTCAATGAGTCTGGTCATACTTGGTGTAGAATACCGCAAGCGCTCTCGTTAAAAAAGGCTAGAACGGCGAAACTTTTGAAAGTACTTTGATATATCTTAAAACATGGTTCCAAGCCTCGAGGAGTCTGTCACTCGGGTTTAGATGAGTGTACAAGGTGGGGGGCACGTCGAGATTGAAGGTCTGTTGAATATTACCGCGCTTTTAGCGTCAAACTTACAGAGGCTTTTTTTCTTTGTTGTTCTGTGTGGTCGTAATCTAATATGTGCGCTGTAAGTTATTTGACAGATTTTGTAATAAACTTTGGCTTGAAAAATGCCTTTCCTGTCTTGTCTGACCAGACAGGATGCTTACACGTGATTCAATGTGTCAGCGTCCATCTTTTCGCAGCTGTGCTGCTCAGGAGCGTCGCTTTATACATTCCTGTCCAACTTGTCGTATGTGTAACTTGAATAACATATCAAACAATCTTGTGACGGCTGCTTTTTACAAACAACCGCACAGGTCAAAATAGAAAAGGGGGGCCATGTGGCAAGTTCTCTCTGTAAAGATAACTGCCACATGCTGCTGACTTTTTATAGACAATAATACTAAAACTGCCGGTACACGCGTAGCAATGTGCAGATAATATCAACACTATTTCATATCATTGTTATAGTTATATTAATCTATTTTAAGCATTTTACAGTGCCTGTATATAGGACTGCCAACAGCCATGTTACGTGTCCCTCACTGTGCCGTCGAATACAACAAAAGATATCTTCATATCCTGTGGCCATCATTGGACTTTGTGCCATAAAACGCCACCAAGCACCATCATCAAACAGCATTGGTAATAAAAAAAATACCTCTGCAAACTGGTTAAAAGGGCATGACATTGCAGAAGGAGAACTCATATAATAGCGGCTCCGTTCCGACACACGTTCAATGATTGTGCTTCACAAAAAGAGTTCGTTTCACCGCAAGGGCGAAGCAATGAATGTGATAGCAAGAAACTGGTATGACACACGAAGAACAAGCAGCTCGATACCTGCAGCGCGCAGCTGAAGCACAGAGAAGGACGCTCGAAAAGAACGCACATGTATGCACAAGACAAGCGAGAACTAACAACTCTCATAGTTGTTTCGTTTTGAGCAACGCGCTGCAAATGTCGCCAACGCAGAACCCGACGCTCTTAGATATTTCTTTATTTCTTTTTCTTTTAATTTGCGGCGCGTTGAGTGACCCATCTGCGTCTCCTGCCGCGCGGTGGCGTCTGTCATTGAGTTACTGTATATGAGCCTTATACAGTAACTCTCATGTGTGCCCGGTGCCCTTCTTTTTTAGGGGCGAAGCTCCTTAGGGTGTGGGTCTGTCCCTCCTCTGTAGTAGTGGTGTAGTAGTAGTAGTAGTAGTAGTAGTAGTAGTAGTAGTAGTAGTAGGTATCCACGATGAGGAATGTACCCACTCCACGTGATAAAGATAACGATGACGCCTGATGACCATGAAAAATAAGCGCGTTCCAGTATAGTGGAATGTACCCACTACACGTGCAGTATAGTGGAATGTACCCACTACACGTTATAACGATGACGATGACGCTGATGACCATGAAGTATAAGTGCGTTCCACACCACACATTCTCTTTCTGCCATTGATGAAAACAATCGAGCTTCGCCCACTCATCATCATTCACTTCGTGGATATGGCGTGATTTTTTTTCCGTTCCACATCTCAAGTGGGTAGCCTACAGCCGGGAAGCCATCTCAGTGGATGGCCTCCCGGCTCCAACATGGGATTAGCCGACAGCAAGCCAGGGGTCCTCTGCAGGACTGCACTGGCTGGCTTCTCAGGACCTTAATAAAATTCCTTGTCTGACTGTCTGTCTTGATGCGATTCGCATCTTCGCGACTCTTGCTCCGAAATTTCGCGACGTCTGTATTTGTTATCGTGTCCGCTTTCATACCGTTTCTGGCTGTGTAATCACCAAAAGAAAAGAAGCGATGATGCCGAGCGATCTGTATGATGCCATAGTTGAAATATTTGATGTCGCCTCTTAAATATGTAATGTCGCTGCCATTGTCGAGGGAGAATCCGTCAAACTCTTCCTTCGCCAGGCTGTGGTAATTATCATATATCATCAGCCCAGATCTTTTACGCTACAGAATGAAGACCTCTTCCAATGATCTCCAATACACCATGGCTCGCCCGAGAAAGTTGAATCCATTTTATGCCGGAGAACTTGTTAACTTGTTTCACTACTCCGCGAAACTGTCTGCCTCCCTTTGATGCTTTCCCATCTATTGGCAACCACTCCGTCACTCTCACAACCGGTTATTTGTCCTCATAACGTGACCCACCCAAGTCATTTTTTTTGTTAATTAATCTCAGCTTCGATGTCTGTTTGTTCTTTGATCCACTTAGCGCACTTCCTATCTCTCAACGTCACTCAAATAATTTTTCGTTCCATTGCGCTCTATCGGTTCCTCTGCTTCTTCTTAAGTTTCTTTGTTATCCTCGAAGTTCCTGCCACATACGCTAGTAGTGGCAAAACTGAATGTTTCTGCAGTTTCCTCTACTGAAACAGCGGTAAGTTTCAGGTCAAGACTTCGAATATCAGCCGTATGCACTCCACGCATCCGCATTCTTCGGTTACCATCCCTTGCCCGAGAGCGCTTCCTGTTAGCACTTCACCTAAATATGCATGATATTGTACAGGTTCCAGGATTCTGTTACAAATAATAAAGTCTCGTTTTCTTGCCGGGCTACCAAACGTTATCATTTGCACATTTATCTTCAATCGTACGTCAACAACTTCTCGGTTTAGGTCTTGCAATTATTCGCCATTCCTCGCCATCATTACTGAAAAGCACGATGCAATTTGCAAATGTTAGTTATACTCACCGTTAATCTTTATTCCTATTTCTCCCAAATGCATCCTGTAAGCATGCAGTCAACAACATTGGAAATATTGTATGTCCTTGCCTGACCGCGGTCTTGATCGTAAGTTTCTTCTTGTCTCTAGATGCAGGGTAGACGTGGAATCTTCTTATATGCAGGCTATGGTATTAACACATGTCCGAAATACTCCTTGGCGACGCAGTGCCTCCAAAACCGCTGATATATCTACTGAATCAACTTTGTCTTCATAATCAACGAAACTCACATGAAAAAAGTCACAGTTTCACCGCAAGGGTCACGCGATGAATTCGATAGCAACAAATTGTAATGTTATACGAAGTGAGGCTGGCAGCTAACTCTTTTGGATCCGATCACACGCAACTCTACAAAACGCTGGTTTAAGAGAATACGGCCGCTGGACGGTCTTCGCGTTGAGAGCGCAGCTCGTACACGAGCCGCCCGCTGCCGGCTGCCGAGATAGCGAGATAACGCGCGCGCCGGCGATGACCGCGCTCGTAAAATCAAAGGTCGCTGCTGCTCGAGGGAACCCCCCCCCTTTACCCTGGCGTCTTTTCACGCTCATTAAAGATGGGCGGGGCGTTTCCTCTTTGCATGAGCATTCGACATCTGGTCTAACAAGCGGGGGGGATCTTATCGCATGCGCCTCGGAGCGACGGAGATGGGCCGGCTCGTTTGATATCCGCTTCAGCCGCGTTCGTCGCCCCCCACTCGCTCGCTATCACCCGCGGGTAGAACGTACGATGCACTGGGGGGATTTTATCAATTTGGACTTTACACGCCACACGGCGGCGACGGTGACGGCAACAGTGACCGCGACGGCAAGAACCCGTCGACACTGTCTATATAATTGCTATTGCAATAAAAAAAATGTGCTGTATTCAGCAGACTTCTCAATGATTTGTTTTACCACTTGGTTGCGATGCATTGTAGGGCGTCCATTCCTCAAGAAAGCTCGTTCGCTAGGTTCATTAACGTTGAAATTGCCTTCAGCAATGATTTGGGAAATTAAGCTACGGGCTTGCCATTCCCAGTCTTTTACGCCTCATTTCTTGTGCAGGATTCAATGTTTTTCTTGTGTTTCGATGTTTCTCGTTTCATGTCCAGAATTCAATTCAGAATTATATTGCCCAATTTCCCATAAATGGCACTCTTGAAGTCTTGAGGCCTCCTACAAAAAGTGTTGCAATTAAATTTCTTTAATGTCCTTTTTGATGTCCCTGTCAGAGTCCCTTTTGATGATATTGTTATGTGCCACTTACCTAGAGGACGAAGAAGTCGAGGACGGGCTCGCTCCTGTTGTTCGCCATCTTGGCTGTTGTGGCTCTGATCACTCTGATCGTGTAAATATTGTAAATACACCCTTTTTCTGTCTCCCCGTAACATATTTGGTGGAGGTGCGGGGTATATCCGAAGCACACCACGGAACTTCGCAGCGGGCGTCTTCTTGGGCAATCCAACATGTCGGACAGGCAGCCCAGTTGATCCAGCCCCCGCTATGCCAACTGAACACAGCCACGCCGTCGTGACCCATCTGCGAGACCCTGGCACCTTCTGCGGAACCGATAAAGTACACGTCGAGAAGTGGCTGGCCGACTACGAGCGCGCCAGCAAGACCAACCGGTGGGATCCGACTTTGATGCTCGAAAATGTGAGCTACTACCTCAGAGGAACGGCTAGTGTGTGGTTCGACACGCACGAGGAGGAGCTGACCAGTTGGGATGTATGCAAACAAAAAAATGAAAGACCTTTTCGGAAAGCCTATTGCACGCCAACGAGCCGCCCAGAAAGAACTCTCGTGCCGTGCGCAAACCTCGACAGAGCCGTACATGGTGTATATACAAGATGCCCTAGCCTGTGTCGTCTCTTCTTTGGTCCCTTGTCTCTATTTTGCGCTGTTTTTAAATCCCAAGCATGAACCACCAACTAGCCCAACTTTCGCTTCTTGTGCCGGCAAGTTGACGACAAAATGCCCGAAGCCGACAAAGTAAGTCACATTCTTATAGGCATCGCCGATGACGCCTTTCACTTACTAGTCTATAAGGACTGCTCCACCATTGACGACATCATCCGGGGAGTGCCGACGCTTCGAAGAAGCGAAAAGCCGTCGAGTCACGCAGCAATTTGTCCGGCTTCCTAACACCGCCGCCACGTCGTCGTGCGAAGACGTCCACCTCCAGCCACTGTCCAGTACCGAAAACTTCCTGCGTCTTGTGCGGCGAGAGATTGAGGCAGCATCCCCATCTGCTTCCGCAGGTTCGTTCTTACGAGGAGACCCGCCCGGCAGTGTCATTGATCCAGGCCGTCGTACGCGAAGGACTGGCGAACGCAGGTATCCAGCCCATATGTGCCCTAAGTCGTCCCCTGGTCAGCCCTGTTCCACCTTACCGCCCACAGTCGACCTATTCCAGATACCGTGATCCGAACCAGTGGCGCACACGTGATGACAGGCCGATATGCTTTAACTGCAATGGGGGTAGGCCACATTTCTCGCTATTGTCGTCATCGTCGGCCATCGTCTCCTTGTGCCCCGTACCGTGCAGAGGACACTCGATCCTCACCTTTCCACGCCCGCGAAGACCCATCAAACCTTGATGCCCAAACTCCGGCACCATGTTACGACCACTCGCCGTCCCCGCGCAGAACCAACGACGTTCCTCGGTCACCTTTGCCCCGTCGCTCACCTTCGCCGTACCCTCGCCGTCCCTCCTCGGAAAACTGGCCAGTGCAGCTCCCGGAGGTGATGCTGCATTGACCTACCGACCCGGAAATACTCTGTTGACTTTGGCTACCCGACAAAACCTTTTGGATGTGGAAGTAGATGGCGTGCCTGTGTCGGCGCTCATTGACACTGGTGCCCAATTATCAGCCATGAGCGCTGACCTTTCTCGTCGCCTCCGCAAGGTCCTTACGCCCGCCTCATCGCCTCTTGTTCGTGGAGCCGATGGCAGTACACCTTGCCGTTCTTGGGATGTGTACTGCGCGTGTGAGCTTCGATGAGCACAGGACCTCAATTCTCTTCGCTGTTCTGGACTACTGCCCCCATGACCTGATCCTCGGCCACGACTTCCTGATCACGCATTCTGCCCTTATCGACTGTTCTTCTGGTCTTTTACAGTTAGAGCTTCCTGATATGCCTGACCACACCATCGCATCGCCATCACGTTTATGTGTGGTCCAGTTCGTGCACTTGCGACCAGGTACGGCGACTTACGTCTCATTTACCCCAGACCCTCCGGTACGTGATGGCGACTACCTGCTTACCCCTTCCTTGGACGTTCTTCTGACGCGGACGTGTAGCTCTGCCGCACTCACTTGTGACTGTTTCTGCGAACCAGGCATGCATGCCTGTACAAAACTTTGGACGTTGCGCACAATTGCTTCCCGAAGGTATCACACTGGGCACTATATCCCCTTCAGACGCACACGAGCCATGTTGCCCTGGCCATTGATGCGCCACAGCCAGCGTCAGGCCGCCTAGCCGCTAGCGCCCAACACTTGATGACTCATTCGACGACATGATCACCCCGGACCTTTCCCCTTCCCAAAGCCAGGACCTAACGCATTTTGTTGGCGTCGTACAGCGATGTTTTCAATTTTGCCTCGCCCCAACTTGGCCGAACATCTCTGGTAACACATTGTATTGATACCGTGGACGCAAGACCCATTCATCGACGTCCTTACCGTGTCTCTGCGACCGGAGCGCACCGTCATTCAAACGGAAGTCGACAAAATGCTCGCTAAGGACATCATCCAAGCCATCTTCGAGTCCTTGGGCGTCGCCTGTGGTTCTTGTAAAGAAAAAAGACAACACCTGGCGGTTCTGCGTCGACTATCGGCACCTTAACAAGATCACCAAGAAAGACGTCTACCCTTTGCCGCGAATAGACGACGCCCTTGATTCTCTTCATGGCGCACGGTACTTTTCTTCCATAGACCTTCGCTCAGGCTATTGGCAAATTGCTGTCGTTGAAAATGATAGGGAGAACACCGCCTTTATTACACCGGATGGGCTCTATCAGTTTACAGTCATGCCTTTTGGGCTGTGTAACGGGTCAGCAACATTTGAGCGCATGATGGACTCCCTGCTTCGGGGTTTCAAATGGTCCACATGCCTCTGCTACCTCGACGATGTCGTCGTTTTCTCACCTACGTTCACATGTCACCTGCGAACGCTTGTCGGCTATTTTGCAAGTCTTTCGCACCGCAGGTCTTCAGCTCAACTCTTCGAAAATGCCGATTTGGCCATCGAGAGATCACCGTGCTTGGCCACCTTGTTGATGCTGCGGGTATACGACCAGACCCAGCAAAAATGCACGCCGTTGCGAACTTCCCAACTCCACGTTCTTCCAAGGACGTTCGCTCTTTCTTTGGCTTATGCTCCTATTTTCGCCGCTTTGTTAAAGATTTTGCAGCGATTGCACAGCCCCTGGACGTGCCTTCTTAAAAAGGACGTCCCCTTTTCTTGGGGTCCTCCCCTGGCGTCGGCATTCTCTCATCTCGTCAACCTACTCACGTCGCCCCCTGTGTTGGCCCATTTTGACGACTCGGCACCCACCGAAGTACGTACCGATGCTAGCGGTCATGGCATCGGCGCTGTTCTCGGCCAAAGTCAACGTGGTCAGGATTGTGTTATTGCATACGCCAGCCACCTTCTTTCCCCAGCTGAACGGAATTACTCGATAACAGAGAGTGCCTCGCTCTTGTTTGGGCCATTGGGAAAATTTCGTCCATATCTGCAAGGCAGACCCTTTACCGTTGTCAGTGATCACCACGCCATCTGCTGGCTGTCTTCTCTTAAGGATCCCGCTGGTCGTTCTTGGTCGTTGGGCATTACGACTGCAAGAGTACACGTTCACTTGTCGTCTACAAGTCTGGCCGCTTGCATCAGGAAGCCGACTGCCTGTCCCGTTATCCCCTAGACCCACCAGAACCTTTGGCGAACGATATCATTCCATCTGTGCTCACCATAGCTGACCTCTTCAACATTTGTGCTGAGCAACGCCGTGACCCGACTCTCCGCAAGATCATTGACCGCCTCAATTCAACGGCTCCCGATTCATCTCTCCGTCTCTTCGTGCTACGCGATGGCACCTTGCTTCGTCGCAGTTTGATGCCTGACGGCCCTGACCTCTTGCTTGTGATTCCGGCACACCTTCGTTCGACTGTTCTGGCCCGGGTTCACGATGTGCCAACAGCTGGGCACCTCCGGCGTTTCCCGCACCTACGATCGTGCTCGCCGTAGGTTCTACTGGCCAGGGAATGTACAGATCCGGTACGTCGTTACGTGGCATCTTGCGACCTTTGTCAGCGCCGGAAGAAGTCGACACTACCGCCAGCCGGCTATCTTCAGCCACTCGAGGTCCCATATGAGCCATTTCATCGTGTCGGCCTCGACTTCCTTGGTCCGTTCCCTACGTCTGTCTCGGGAAATCGATGGATCGCCGTTGCCACGGACTATGCCACGCGGTTTGCCATTACTCGCGCACTTCCAACCAGCTGCGCGACCGACGTAGCAGACTTCTTCCTCCACAACGTTATCCTTCAGCACGGAGCACCACGGCAGCTCTTAACCGACCGTGGCAGGCAGTTTCTTTCCAGGGTCGTCAATGACATTCTGGCGTCTTGCTCGACCAAACATAAGCTAACCACGGCCTACCATCCACAGACGAATGGTTTGACGGAGCGAATGAACTGAACCATTACCGACATGCTGGCAATGTACGTGTCAGCCGACCACCGAGATTGGGATTCCGCATTGCCTTTTGTCACGTTTGCGTATAACACGTCCCGGCATGAAACGGCTGGTTATTCGCCATTCTTCCTCTTATTCGGCCGAAATCCAAAGTTGCCTATGGACACGATGCTGGCCTCCTTCCACGCACCCGCCTCCTGAGTACGCTCAAGAAGCTATTGCCCGCGCCGACTATGCACGTCAACTTGCACGCGTTCGGTTACACGACTCGCAAACGGGCCAACAATCCCGTTACGATAGCCGTCACAGAAACGCCCACTTTGTTTCCTGGATCTCTTGTACTTCTTTGGTCTCCAGCACGCCGTGTTGGGCTTTCTGAAAAGTTACTGTCCCGTACACCGGACCATACCGTGTATGCCGTCAAGTGACTGACGTGACATATGAGATTGAACCATTGTCTTCGACCCCGTCGACTCAACCCTGCACCGACATCGTTCACGTTGTCCGTCTGAAGCCGTATCGTGCACCGGACCCCACCGACGCATGTGTATAGTGGCCATTCTCACTGCCGCCTTTGTTCGGATGCACCGAGTCGGTACTTTCGCCGCCGCGGAGTAATGTTATGTGCCACTTACCTAGAGGACGAAGAAGTCGAGGACGGGTTCGCTCCTGTTGTTCGCCGTCTTGGCTGTTGTGGCTCTGATCACTCTGATCGTGTAAATATTGTAAATACACCCTTTTTCTGT